>JAQFZW010000039.1:0-152497 GCA_034687055.1 Heteromurus nitidus | reverse complement strand
TGGTGGTGTACCCGTTTGTGCTATGAATATGATGACGACTCTGATATTTAGCATATCATATGGAAATGACTCCGACAGTAACAAGAGTGGAAGAAAGGAACAACAAATTATGACCCGAATTTTTTTTGATGGCCACAGCTAATATAATGCGTAGACATTACAATATAAGCTATGTCATATGCGTATTAAAAATAGACAACCACATAAGCGATGTAATAAGTATTCCTGGTATTCTAAATCCTGTTGAACTTAAGTGTTCGAATCGTCTAGCCCTACTTTTAGCAACACATGAGAGCACTTGAGGGCTGCTTCAATTGAATTGTTCATTTTTGTTATTTTTGTATGCATTTTATAGGTTCTATTTAAAGGTTCAAATAATCTCGCGTATGGAGTCGAGTATGAAAAAGGAGGTAATATTTACCAAGCAAAATGTACGAAAGAGGTGATTCTGAGTGCAGGAGCAGTAGGATCACCAAAAATTTTAATGCTTTCGGGTATTGGAGCAGCACAACATTTACAATCGGTTGGGGTATGTTTATCGTCTTAAAGAATGAATTACACTGGCGCGTGCCTAGTGCCTAAATAAAGAAGATGAATATTTAGCTAACATGCTCCTATTTTTTCATATAAATTTTGAACAATGTAAACACTTGAAGATCAACCCAAGAGTCAATTCACCAGGTGTTGGTCAAAATTTGCAAGATCATGTCATCGGTCTAGTGGGCCCATTCACCATTGATCCGGTTAATGGTCAGCACTTGACATACCTGCCAAGTCGTGACTCTTCTCCGTCCCATCTACTTCAGTATCTAGGCTCGGGCGTGGGACCACTAAGCCAAGCAGGAGTGATGGCGTCTGGCTTCGTCGCTTCAAATAAGACCAAGCTCATTGCTAAAATAAATAATCAAATTATATGGCCGGACATTCAAATGATCCTTCTGGGAATACCGAAAGACGCAAATGCGGTGCAGTCCCTTGCGAAACTTTACAATTTGAGGAGGGACATTGCTGAAGAATTTTATGGGCCAGTCCTGGGGCAGGATTCGTTTCACATTATGTCCATAACTTCCAGACCAAAATCCAGAGGCAGTATACTTCTCGCAAGCAGAGATCCAAAAGCGTATCCTCTGATTGATCCTAGATATTACCACCATCCAGACGATCTTGCTGTTACTTTGGAAGGTTAGGGGTTAAAATGAGAACGGGAATATGTATATACATTATGTACAGGCGGAAGATTGGTGTACGTCATCTAAAGCGTCTCTTATTTTTGGTATTTTTCAGGGGTGAAAAAAATCCTGAATTTGGTGGAAAATACCAAGACATTTCAGTCAATCAATGCAAAATTATCTTCAACTCCATTTCCCAGTTGTAGAGACCATGAGTTCAGGAGTGACGCTTACTGGGAATGCTATCTCAGGCATTACACTCTGAGCGTGTATCATCAAGCTAGCACATGTCGAATGGGGCGCAATGATGATCCGGAAGCAGTTGTGGATTCCACTTTATCAGTTCGTGGGACTGAGAGGCTTCGCGTGATTGACGCGTCTGTCATGCCACAAATCGTTTCCAGTAATATTCAAGCTGCATGTACGGTGATTGGGGAACGAGGCTCTCAAATGATTAAGGAATTCTGGGGAATTGCACCGTAGTATTCGTTATATGTCTACAATCAAGTAGTGAAATAAGTAAATGTTTATTGTTTGAACCTCTTTTAATGTTACAAGTTATAGGAAACTAGAGATGGACGTATATAAATATGATATGTTTTTATTCATGATGCTTATATATGCTTGCTGAAAGGTTTTGTGTGAAAAGTATTTATTGAAGGCGTAACTTGCAAATCGCCTTTGTTATGCAAGAGTTGAGCAAATAAACTTAAGCTTGTTGATGCTACGCTATGAATTTTATTTATCATTCGAAGTTGAGGTTAAGTATCGCGACCACCAGCAGCAACCAGTCGGCTCGCTTTACATTGCGTGCATACATCTTTGTTGTATGTTTAATTTTAAATTGAAGTGATATTCTTGCAAATGGCTCTATCGGATATTTCGCATCATTCTCATTGCCGTTTCAGCAGTGAATTGTCTTTAATTAATTTCAGCATACAGTTACAGAAATAATATACACGAAAAGATCGTTTGAAGAAATGAAAGAATCAAATAAGAACGACGATGTGAATTGTGAATAATAGAGACTGATAGTAGTATTTTTCTACTCATTTTTTGCCAATAGCATTTTCATGTAGGAATTATTTTGAATGGCGGTTGTCACACCTCCTTTGGATGTTCAGCTTGATTGGAACTCGGAAGCAAACCTGAAAAAATGTAGCTTAATGTCCTGCGCGCATGACAGAGTCTCCACGATTCTTTGCCCTGAACTTCTGGAGCTGCTGCTCAGAAATGTCACATCGTCCTTCGGCTTCCTCCAGTTCCTGTTGCGTCTTGCGGAATTTAGCAAGGTTAAGGGCAGCGATTTCCTCCTAAAAATAATTAGAATAGATGAAAACATGTACATCAATTCAGGCATACATTTCATCATCAAAAGGGTTCGTGGTAAAGGATCTTACAGCTTCTTCGATCTGCCTCTTGTAGCTCTTGATCTTTTGTTGCAATTTATCAACCAGGTCCTGCATTCTCTCGTGGTTCTTCCTATCTTCTTCAGCGGTGAAAGTAAGTTCCTTAATGCGCCTTTCGCTCTTCCTAAGATTCTTCTGAGCCTCAGCGTGTCTGCGCTGCTCACCGTCCAACTCAAGCTCCATGAGTCGGGCACGCTCCTCCAACTTGGCAATGGTCTTCTTTCCACCCTTGAGGGCATTTGCTTCAGCCTCGTTGAGACGGGCCTGGAGGTCCTTCAGATGAATCTCCATCGACTTACGGTCCTTCTCAACAGCCTGAGCATGTTCCTGCTCTGCTCGTAGCTCATCAGCTAACCTGGCAGCATCAACCATGGCACGCTTGCACTTCTCCTCTGAGTTCTTGGCTTCGTTCAAGATCTCCTCGAGGTCCGTCTAGAAAATAATTTTTTTTTGAAATGCCAAAAAATTACGGTGTCGCGATAAATCAAAAGTAAATGCTTAAATTAATTTGCTTACGTGCAGGGTTTGCAATTCAGCTTCAAGCTTTCTCTTGTTTGAGGACAGGGAATCAGCTTGAGCCGAAAGGTCGTTAATTTGTTCGTTGATGTCAGAGAGCTCTTGCTCGGCGCTCCTTCGAGCCCTATCGGCTTGCTCTAACAAGGTTCGGGACTCCTCCAGTTCGTTAGCAAGGGCGTTTGCACGTCTTTCAGCTTGGGCATAGGCTTCCCTGGTCTCATCACGGGCTCGTTGTTCCTCCTCAAGTGCTTGTTGGATCTCCTTAAGTTGTTGTTGGTAGCGCTTAATACTCTTCTGAGCTTCAGCATTTGTTTTGTTTGCAGATTCGACGGCTTGTTCCAGCTCATTAATGTCGGATTCGAGCTTCTTCTTCATGCGCAGAGCTTCAGCCTTTGCCTTCGCCTCTTCTTCGAGTCGTCCTTGGAGTGAGTCCAATGTGCGGATATGGTTCTTTCGCGTATTTTCAAACTCCTCTTCCTTCTCTTGGATTCTCCTGTCAATCTCCTGCTTAACTTGGGACAACTCGAGTTGACCACGAAGGACTTTGCTTTCCTCCTGCTCAAGGGCTGATTCAGCTTCCTCCAGTGCTGCCTGCAGTTCCTCCTTCTCGGCTTCCAGTCTCCTCTTGGCTTTGTCAATTTCATGAATGGCACGTCCTCCCTCGCCGATTTGGTCCATGAGGTCCTTAATTTCCTCGGAAAGAGCTTTGTTCTCTCGTTTCACAGTCTCCAGTTGCTCTTGACTTTCTTCGAATACAGCCTTGAGGCGGAAAAGTTCCGTGGAATAATTTCGGCATTCCTTCTGGGAGCTATCCAGTTCTCCTGAAAGGCAATCAACTTTGTTCTTCCATTCTTCCACGGCTTTCTCAAACATCTTTTGCTTCTTCTCCAGAGAGTTTGCAAGAGACTTTGATCGTTCGACTTCAAGCTGAAGGTCTTCCAATTCCGTTGCCAAACGCTGCTTGCTCTTTTCCAGTGAGAGTACCTTTTGGTTCAGGCTCTCAATGGTTTCCTCAGCCTCAGTAAGTCGAGCTTGCAACTTCCTCTTGGACTCCTCCAATTCCTCTGCTCGAGCAACTCCTTCAGACTCGTACTTAGCTCTCCAGAGTTGGGCTTCCGCGTTAGCCTTGGAAAAGATCCTAACCAGATTTGCCTTGCTTTCGGCTTCCTCGTCCAGTTGCTGGCGCATACCATCCAGGTCGTGCTCAACGTTCCTGAACTTGGAGAGAAGGCTCGTTCGTTCTCGAGCCTCCTCATCGGCAACACGCTTGACGTCCTCCAACTGTGTCGCCAGTGAAAGCTTCAACTTGTTCAGCTCCGAGATTTGAGTTTCCGCATCCTCAAGCTGCCGGCTGAGATCACTGTTTTCAATTGAGATTTTCTTCTTGCTCGCTTCCATCTCTTGAAGTGTGCGGAGGGCATCTTCATACTTGTAGTTGAGCTCGCTGAGGGTGCCAGCCCATTGCTTGTTTTGCTTCTCCTGAGACGCGTTCTCGTTCGAAAGGTGATCCATTGCAGTACGGATTTCATTGATCTCATTGGCCATTCCAGAGCGCTCCTTCTCAGCTCTAGTTTTAAGCTTACCAAGGGCATCAATCTGTTCTGCCAATTCAACCAGTGCATCGTTCTGCTTCTTACGGATACCCTGGAGGGAGGCATCGTGTTGGATATTCGCCTCTTCCAGATCCTTGCGAAGTTTCGCAAGCTCAGTTTCACGCTTCTTGTTCAGCTCGATCTGTGCAGCAGTGGCACCTCCAGCTTCCTCCAAACGCTCATTCAACTCTTCCAACTCACGGGCGAGGTCGGACCGTTGCTTCTCAGCCTTGGCACGGGCTTGTCTTTCTGCCTCCAACTCTTCCTCCAGCTCTTCAATCCTAGCTTGAAGTTCTTTGATTTGCTTCTGAAGCTTGGCGAGGATGGACTGAGAGTCTTCCAACTTGAGACTAAGCGACTGAATTTCCTTATCCTTTCTCGAAATAGTTTGCTCCAGTTCCTTTTTGTTCCGTTCCAGGTCATTGACAGCTTCCTGGGTAAGTTTGAGATCACCTTCAATCTTCCTCTTTGTCTTGTCAAGCTCTCCACGTAGACGCTTCTCACGCTCGAGCGAGTCCTCCAGCTCGTCCAAGGTTTGCTCGAGTTTCGCCTTTACCTTGTTGAGATGATTAACCTTATCTTCCGCACCTTGCAAATCCTCTCCAGTTTTACCTGAAAGCTCTTGCATGTGCTTCTTCTCCTTGTTAAGCTTATTGATAAGTTCGTCCTGTCTTGCGATTTCATCGTTGAGGGTACGAATTTGGTGGTCCTTTGTATTACGGTCGGCTTCAGCTTTGGAAAGACTGAGCTCAAGTTCCTCTTGGTCTTTGCGAAGTCCTTGAACTTCTTGTTCCACCTTCTTCTTCGATTGGAAAATCTGTTGACGGGCCTCTTCCTCTTGGGTTAGGCGATCTTGGAGATCTTCAAGCTGAGAGTTAAGATCTGCCGTTTGTGCATTGACTTTTTGCAACTTAGCACTAAGATCTCCACTCTTGTTTGATTCAGCTTCCAATTCCTTCTCAACCTCTTCTTTCTCTGACTTCAGCTTGGAAACCTTCTCTTCGAGCTCCTTCTTTGCAGCCCTTGTCTTCTCAACTGCCTCTTCCTGTTTCGCCGTTTTCTCTTCCAGTTTCTGAGTGGGCAAAAGTGAGCAAGTCAAATTAAGTATATAATTCATTTAAAGTTGATATCAGTGGAATCCGACTATGTACCTTGAGCTCCTTAGCCTCCTTGTCTCCAGCACTGAGCGGGATAACCTTTTGCATAAGATTGAACCATGGCCACTTCTTGTTCTGCATGTATTGGCGAAGCGTTCTCTGGATGATTTGCAAAGCAACACGTTGGTCCTTCAGCTTCTTGTAGTTCTTCTTGGACAAGTACTGCCGAATATTGGCCTGCATCCATGTGAGGATCTTAGCAATCTTTTCATCACGAATTTCTTCAAGTTGACCGAGGACACCAGCTCGGAAGAACACCTGTCGGCAATACATAAAACTCCTATCGTCAGCCATCACCATACACATTTAATCATTTTTACTGCTTCCGTTTATCATTATGATTGTTTGGAGTTTTGAACCTTGGTGTGGCCAACTCTCCATTTGTCAGCTTCCAAACCGATATGAGCGAAGCAAGCTTCGGCCATCTTCTTATTCTCCTTCTCATTTTGTTTCATTGGCTCCGCTGCCAAAATGATGTACCTATTCAAAATCACAGATGCAAACTTTGTTAGAATTACGTCCAAGCAAAAAAATATTAGCCTAATTACCTGTTTTATGGCACGCAATTATGCTTGTTCCAAGATTTTTCTGAAGTTGCATATGCATTTCATATCCTTAATATACCCATTCATGTTTTTTATCTAATCTTAAAATGTCTTACAGTCACATCTCAAGTTAACACTCTCCGCAGATCATCAAGGAGCAAGTTGATTGTATATCCTTCTGGGAAATTAACTGATTGTTTTTTGAAAACATGTGTTGCCCCTTATAATCGACGCTATAGCTGAAAATGGAATAGTTAAATTTGTTTCCCCAGAAAATTCTCTGATATTTTTTATCATTGCATTTCAAACAAGTGGGTAAAAGGGGCACTCGGATCAAACGTGCAAAAAGTAGAATGTGGGCGAAATTGGACTAACTTACTTTAAGAAAGGATACAGTTTAACTTGTACTGAAAAGGTTGAGTTGAGATAATATTTTTAAGGTAAATTATCCAGGAATTACACGTGCAAATAGTAGAAGGGGAAGCTGCCTTTCACATGGAGGTTTCAGCCATTCAAAAATGCTCGAAAGGGATTTTTTTTGCAATTACCAGTTCTTGACATAATGGAAGGTTTACAAGCAATGGTGGTGGATTCGAAGTCAACGATGGATGGATACGGATAGATTTCATTCCATTTTTAGCAAGACACAAGATGTTGTGGTTGTGAAGAAGGTATGAGCCAACAAAGGGATAGTCTAGCGAGTTTGACCGAAAATAATATCATAACTTACCGATGCTTGAAATCAGAATACACCATCCTGTTGGGGAAGCCCTTACGACAGATACGGATACCTTCAAGTACACCGTTACAGGTCAACTGGTGCATTACGAGATGAGAATCAATGAGACCTGTGTGGTAAATGTGGCATTTTAGTTGGAAACATTTTCGGGGGATCATGAGATTATAGCATTTTTAAAGCAAACCTGGAGTCTTCACTTCGTTGGGGATAATGCATCGGATGAATGAGGGATAAGTGGCCCGAAGTGTGGTCATCAAATTGTTCAGTTGCTCCTAAAACGGAAACATAAGTTGGATCATTGATTTCTGTTTGAGAAGAGTTTCGTATAGTAGCGTACATAAAGAGGAGATCCGTAGGAGTACTATTCGACTACGGTGGCATTGTGCAGCAAGAGGACTGCAGTTGATGCCTAAAAACGGATTGCATGCGTAATTGTCCTTCGATTAGAGCCAAGATCAGATAAACAAATGAATACGTGATTAATATTTGAACATGAAAGTTTTTACAAAAATATATATCATATGAGCAACAATTGACGATGGAGTCTCAATTCCATTTTTCTCAACCTTGTTTTTTATGAGCAGCACACAACAAACGACAGGAGGACGATTTGATTAATGGAATATTTTTGGGATAGACAACGACCAAGAAACTACTTTCTAAGATACTGAGCAAAAAAATACAACTCTGTGAACGAACGTCGTGTGTATTGTATGATGGTTCGCACATGTCGTAAAAACAGAACACGTACATAGCAGAACTACATATATATAGTCTAACTTTGAGCAAAAAAAACGACAAAGAATCTGAAGAATTTTTTTGTATTAACCCTGTATGATGATGATACTGATGTGAAACCACCACCTTTCTTTCTGCCACCACCTACATAAGTTTGCGATACCAAGATACCGGGTTAAAATGAGTTGACGAGTTTTCCAAGCACATATATGTAATATACAGGATGAATGTGCAATTTCATCTTCAATTTTTCAATGGAAACGTTATTACTACTGTACCTTTTCCACCCTTGCCACCAGCATCTTCCACGGCGCCACCGGACTGACCAGGATGGTCAGCATACAGCACCACCACCAAGTCATTAGTACCCTTCTTGTACTGATCTACAACGGTGTCATTGAGGGGATCCTTGTTCTTTTCCAGCCACCCGCAAATATTGTATTGTACCTGTAGTATTTTACAAAATCATCACTAAATTAATTGGTCTGCAAACCCAGAGATCCTTCAGCAGAAAACACTAATTATATCAACGAAATTATACCGTGCCAGCATAATGGCCAACAGCGAAGTGAGCTTCCTTCTGTCCCGGTTTCGTTGGCTTGGGTTTCAAGAAGCAAGGTGACTTGCCCAACAGATTCGTTTTCAACATGTCGATGAAACTTCCATCAGTGGCCTTGGGGAAAAGTGTCTGCTCCTCAAGAATGGCGAATACACCCATGGGCTGCAAGAAAACAGGTATTAATTTATAAAAAACTTGATCATTTGACAAATTCTTTCACGTTTTGAATTCCACGATCCGACCCACCATTTCCATCAACGAGATACAAGCCTGCAAGTCCATGCCAAAATCCTCAAAAATCCAATCAAGACCCTCAGTTTTGTATTCCTCCTGCTCGAGAACGAACATGTGATGGTTGAAGAATTGCTGAAGCTTCTCGTTGGTGAAGTTAATGCAGAGCTGATCAAAGCCGTTTTCCTACGATTGGGGCAATGGAAGATAATCATTTAATTAATGTTCTCTCATGTTAATTATCTACCATAATCTGAACTTGTCTGTTTTATTTCGTTCGTTCTGGGACTCACTTCAAAAATTTCGAAACCAGCGATATCCAACACACCGGCGAAAGAGGATCGCTTCTGCTTTGTGTCAAGGGTATCATTACACCTTCTGATTAAATGCTTGAACACTCTGTCGTAAATGGATTTGGTCATGGCACCAAGGGTGTAACCGCACTGGGCAAGGAAACACATTTTATATTCATTTTTCTGAACTCGTTAGTCAGGAACTATAAAATATGTCATTCACGATTAGGTACTCACCTGAGCAGCATTCATACCCTTCGTCACGAACTCAGTACCGACTTTGATCCTGGGTTTGCAAATATTTTTATACAATTGCTCTCCGTCAACACCCAGCATTTTACCAACACATATGCCGGCCTAGTCAAGTAAATTTGAAATAAATTTTGTATCGAAATAAAATATGTATATCGCAATATGAAGGATTTTTTTTGCAAATAACAAAGTATCCTACTTCAACACCGTCCGCCTCTGCTTGTTCCTCACGACCCTTTTGTTTGAATTTCATGGCACCCATGTGCATGCAAGACGCAGTAATTCTGTAGATATTATCTCGCTCATCCAATGGGAAATTGAGGATTTCAAAAGCTTCCTGTAAACAGTTCATCAGAATTATTTTGTGTAACTAGCTACAATAAGATTCCCGAAGCACATAATTTGTAATTCAGTAGAATATATACGTACGTGTGTCATTTTCATTTCCTCAAAGTCATCAATTGACGGTACAGTGATTTTACCCTGTGACACGAAAGGATACACGTAGATATCATCTCCCAAGCAGAGCATATCTGTATAACAAACAACAAAAAACGCCACAAACATTACCATACAAGAGTATACAAGAGTTGCTTAATGGATTCAATACAAGTAATTGCATAGTTCTTAATTTTCGTACCCTTCATTCCAGAGACAGCACCAGTCATAAGCTGGTAGAAGATATGGTAGCAACGCTCGAGAGGCATTTGAGAGATGCATCTGGCTTTCTCCAGCAAATCTATATTTAAGCATTACATGAATTAGTCAATACCGGAGAATTAAATTTTGAGTTCATATTGACTTTAGAGAAATAAATATCACTTACAACTCTCAATATCACCACCAGCCAACTTTCCAGTAGGTCCAAAGTGGATACGAATGAACTTTCCCTAAGACCGACATATTATGCATGCATATACGGATTGTGATTATTTTGTGTCATTTGACAGGGTTAAAATGGCATTATGAACTTTGTGCTTACGAAACGGGACGAGTTATCATTACGGGTGGTTTTGGCGTTACCGAAGGACTCCAAGACGGGATTTGTTTGCACAATTTGATCTTCAAGGGATACCTGGACATTTTACAAATTGCAATATCGTTAGTATTAGCCATTTCATTTAATAGACGTATTTCCAGTCTGGCATTATGATGTACATGTGCCGACGCTGTGAAGTAAAACATCATAGTCAGTCATACCTTCTTATCCGACTTTGATGACGCACCGACTTGTGCGAAGTACGCAATGACTTTCTTTGTGTTTTCTGTCTTTCCGGCACCAGACTCACCTCTGCAATTGACGACAAGAGTAAATTCATTCATTAAAACAAAAGTTGGTGTGGTTTTTGAGAAGATGTGAAAGAATGATTCATCAACTGCGTAAACAGTATATGCAGGTGTTTCTAAAATTCCTAATACCTATATACAGTATTCGTATGTAACTTACGTAATCAAAATGGACTGATTTTCCTTGGCTGTAATGAAGAAGAAAACAAGTTTAAGTATAAAAATGCTGATCTTATATTACATAGAGTTTCATGGAGTTTGCATATTTACACTTGCATTTCGGGATGTGCACTCGTGGAAAAAAGATTTATACATAGGCAACTGGGCATGGAAATATGGAAGTTGGAAGTATGTTTTCTCATCTCATTTTTTAAAACTACTCGTTTTGAGGAACTGCGAGATGCGGCGTGTGGGTGTCGTGATCACTGTTACAGATGCATGCACATGTACACATCAGTTTAGCGGAAAAAGTACAGACTTGGAAGTGAGCGTTATTAACTTGACTTGGCAGCAAGTCAAAATATTGCTTAAACTATTTCTGAAGTTGTTCCGGTAAGTCAATCATCCACCCAGTCATCAACTAGACTATAGGCATATATATACTTTTCCTTGCTCACGCCTTCCTTATTAAAATACACGCATTCCTCATATCACATTCAATATCTATTTCCAAAAAGGCTGCTGAAACAAGTGCAATATGATGAGTTGAGCTATTTTTGGATACAAGCTGAGTGCAAAAGAAGAAGATGGAAATTAGGAAAGGGTACATTTGGGAATGTGTTTTGTGAGCTTCCAATTCCAACGGAACATAAAATATATACGGCTTATTACGGCGGAGCATATTCGTGCAGAAACTAACAAAGTACAAGGGAAATAAAACAAATATTTCTCTTTCAATGTCTAAAAATGGGCATGTACGCCGGTGTGTGTGATGCGTTGTTCGGATATGTATTATGGGCTTGAATGACTAATCAATATTATCAATGCAACTCCCTAACAGTATTTTTTTATATGGCGAAAACTGACCGTTGATCATGTTTTGGAAGGCCCCCTCAGCGATGGCGAAAATGTGAGGTGGTACTTCATTTCGCCTCTTGTTCATGTAAATCTTCATGGCTCGAACGGTGTAGATGGGATAACGCTTGTAAGGGTTGATGGCGACGCAGAACAAACCCGAATAGGTCTACGGAAAGAAGAAATATAAAAATTCATTTATTTCTACCATTTGAAAATTTAATGCATGCATTAAGGCAGGACATAAGTGATTACGTAGATGAGTTTGTTGTAATAACGCTGCCTCAAGTTGTGAAGTACAGAGCCCTCGTTCAAGAAGGTCAAGTTAGACATGTCCTCAGTCATTTCATACTTCGGTGGGTTGAGCTGCTGAACTAGATCCTTCTTGAATTGTTTCTCCTAAATATTTCACAAGTCAAAATTTAGCAAGTACATTAAAAATATACATTTTCACGAGAAAAATTCTTTCCATAATTATTTATATATGTTCTGATATCTTCACCTCATTCCTCGCAAAAACCACCACCAAGTCTCCCTTCGTCCCCCGAATCTCACCCCGAACAAAGTTCTCCTCATCGTCAGGTACCCAACAGGCTGTCTTTGCGTCATAGGGCTGACTCTGTACCTTCATTCGCATCTCCATTGACACGAATAAGTACTCCGTAGGATCGGGCTCCTCACCCGCTTTGAATTTTTGTTCAATCACCATTGTGCCGGCTTTTACAAGTCAAATATAAAGTAAAATAGAAGATTAACTAAATAAAATATGGAACTGGTTTTTATAAAAATGGAAGCCTCAGAGCGAGAATTGTCGTCTCTCTCTGTCTCTGTTAACACGAAGAACAACCCTTGAACAGTCCTGCAAAGAAACAAACAACAATAGAGCAATTATTAGCAAAGGGAGAATTATTGTTTAGAATTAATATTGCTAACGAAGCGTAAAGTATTTGGTTAAGCGTCCTTTTTAGCAAACTTACGTTCGAAAGCTGTTCAGTCGACCCTGCCAAGCTTTCGACTAGTTTCAGCTCGGCACTGAGAATCCCAGAAAAAGCCTGCCACAGAATAACGAATATTTTACAAAAAAAAACTTTTTTAGTACTTTTTGCATATAAGAAGAAGCGCACGGAGATTCATTGGTGTGAGACTAGAACGGAACCGTGTGGCTGTTGAGGGACGTTGGAAGACTGCCAAGTTGTTTGAAATGCATCTAAAATAACCTACTGCTCATAAAAACGTCCTTACAGTTATCATATATTCACACGGAAAAAGAAGAACATTCATAATGGCTTACAGGAAAAATACTCATCATCATGTTGGACACGCTATTTTTATAATAGCGAGGAGTCGCATATATTTCGAGAATTTCACAGAGCATACACCTTGCTCCAAATCCTTTTCTCTTTCATAATCGTGCCTTCTTGTGGGCCGATGATTGACTATGTATTTAGCTCAGCAGACATGTTAACTTGTTGTCTTCATTAAAAAAAGTTGAACCCACCTAAAACATTCTCCTCTCTGGAGTATATGACATGACTAAAAAGAAATGGGAGTGAAGAAAGGGAATATATATAAGAATTTTTCTTATATTGAGTGCTTCATAAAATTTTCAACTCATACAACTTTCAATACTTATGTCGCGGATATATGCATTAAAGACACACATCTTTCATTTTTTGTCTCGCTCAGTTTCGGAAGAGTAAAAAATAAGCTCTGTACCAGGTTTTTTAATGTAATGGTAAATGCATGTGCCAGTTGATCTTTGGCTTCAAAAACTATTTGGGAGTATAGTTTTGTTATGTCTTGCGTATGTCGCGTGTTCACCGACGCATTAATTCACACGGGCAAAATTATTATGAAGGCATTCGGAGGATGGAAGAACAGAAGATTCTCTTGGAAATGTTTTAATGAGCTTTGAATGAATTGCTTTATATTATATTCGCATTCCAAAGGAAGGGAAGGGAATGTGGAAATAATGCTCGTTAATTTTCGGTGATTAATTAATCTTCGTAGCTTGAGCTCCTCTGATCTGGATTCATGATTCTTATGATTCTGATTCGAAACAAAAGTGTGTCCAGCAGACTAAATTTACTTTTAAAACTTTAGGCTGAAATGAAATTTTTTTTTGCAAAAAGTAGTTCAAATAGACATCGAGTATACCTAGATATAGTTATAAAAATGAACATTTATGCTATCTTTTCGATTAAGTTGTAATTAACATACAAAGATAATACGTGGATTTGGATACTTATCTTATGAACCTGATGAAGTGCGATTATCGGTACGTGACTCGGTTCAGTCGGTTGAACTGACTCGTTTCACTGTAGGACGAAGTGAACAAAGAGGTAACGTCGATGTGCGTCTTCGTTGAGACTGGGCATCGAGAATGAAGACATTGGTGCGGGAAAGGGAAGAGGTACACAAGCAAGTGTATTTACTCCCCCCAAACAAAAAACTGCTTTGACGTGAAATGTTTTTATTTACACACGAATTTTAAGCAAATATTACTACAATTTTAATTAATGAAAATTTAGCTACCTTCACCATTTTAAGGAAGGAAAAGGTCAAAGAAGTTAAGTTAGTTTTGCTTTCGCATCGTAGGCTGATTTATGTCAGTGTTATGTATTTTGACATTGGAATTTGAGGAATTTCCTCGTAACACTTAATCGTTAATTGGTTTTCTTCGCTGTAATCTGTAATAATTAGTAGCTTAACAAAAGCTCTAAAGTTAATAAGCTAAGTTTGAAGGCGTGTAATGAAAAATGGCAGGAGTTGAAAGTATGGATACGGGAAATGGGCGAAGTGGGAGCATGTCACCAGAGTTTTTTGGTCGCAGCGATGAGGAAGTTGAGGAGACTGTGACAATGACTCCTCGGGAACTACTTACACGACTTCAAACGGTGAGATTAATCGGAGATGTAGCAAGTAAAATATTTCAGTTTTGGCTTAGTATTTTAATATTTAATTGATGGAACTGATTTTGGCAATTCTTGCTTCTAGTCCTGGATGAATGAGAGATTGGCACCAGACCTCTTGCCTTCACAAACTGAGGAGATTGAGTGCATGTTGGAGCTACTTCGAAACATGGAAATGAATATGACTAAATTGGATAAGAAAGATATTCGTCTTGGAGTACATAAAATGGAGGTATGTTAGCACTAATTAAAGTTTGTGAAGCTCAATAAAAAAATTCATGAAGTTTGACATTTTAGAATGACGTGGCTTCGGCGTTCGTGAAGGTCGACTAATCGGATTTTCTTCTTGTTTATTTTAGCTTGATAGAATACGATATCTCATTTCAAGCTATCTTAGACTTCGACTGGCTAAAATTCAAGAATACTGTTGGGATTTACAAGATAAGGAAAGTAAGCGTGATTCGCAGTCACCGTCACTAATGTCGCCTGAAGAGCAAAAGTTTTTGAAAGAGTAAGTATGAGCATGAACTATTAATATTGTTCCATGCGTCCATGCCATTAAGAATCAGTTTTTGCTTACACTATCTTATCTTTTACAGATATATTGAACAGGTTGAGGCTCATTTAAAAAGTATGGGAACACAGCATATGCCTCGGACGATGCAATCGTTGCAGGCTAATCAGATGTCAACTGCTGCAAATTTAGATTCTTTTGTATTCCTTCGGGTAAAACAGGATTCCAATATTGTCGTCGATGATGCAGACGGAAGGTATAAATCATGAAAGTGTCTTCATAACATGATGATAGGAACCTTATGAGATGACGATATGCGCTATAAATAAGTTTTGCTATTTGCTATTTTATGATTCCAGGGAGGAAGAAGTAAGTCTGGAAGCAGGATCTCAACATATTATTCGATATCGTCCAGTTGCAAAGTTGATTCCTACCGGAGCTGTAGACCTTGTATAGCATCGTTAATTACATATAATGGTACGGCCAGCCAAAATAATTGAACTCTGAGCAGCATTCCATGAGGATGGTTGTATAGACTTGCCAATCTTATATCGTTTACTAGTTGGACATCGTATTAAAAATAATTATTATTACAGGAGTATCTTGAATTAAGTCAATTAATAAATATTCAGCGCCTGAAACAAAAGTATTTCTACAGTTGTGGAAATGTGCTTTTATCTTTCGTATGCGGTCTGCACACCAATCAAAAACTAAGAAAATGCAGCGAAACCCCATATTCTGCAATAGGCCATGCCGAATTTAGTACGAAATGGTGCATTAAGAAAGTATGCAGCAAAAGTTTACATTCATCCGTATTTGTGGATTTGAAGAAACAAATTTCCTATATCCTCGATTACAGGATAACTGCTTGTGCTCTCGATTATGCTTCCACAGGAATAAAATACTTTTTAAATGAATATCAGTACAAGTACATTCATTTAAAGACATGAATGTATTCCTGTATATATTCCAAGAACATCGAGGTCGAGGCTGTTGACTTTACCTGATTACTCGGTAACCTGTCCCTGCATCAGTCTTACACAGTACAAATGACCAACTATTCGAAGATATTAAACATTATGTAATTGAAATTTGAAAACATGACATCATGGTCCAGAAGGAAAATATGTTGTGCACCCGAATTTCTTTGAAGATGTTAAATTACTTGCATTTGTAGTTCGTATTGGAAAAAACATTCTAGGAAAATTGATGTGCTGATTACCATGCACGCATGACTCACTGATAATAATCGCAAACTAACTCTTCAATGCCAAATGTATGAATGTGTTCGTTGAGAGCTTCGTGATGCTCTATCTAATGAATAATGATAATGGAATTAGGCCATAAAGGTCACATATATTGACGTACACAGAAGGTAGGCGAGTGACAAATGAAAATGAATTCCTTGAAAGTAATAAATAAAACATACATACGTCTTTAGCAGCAGGATGGTTACACAACAAGTTACGTTGAAAAGCCAACTTCATACTTACTTCAGGATATATTTAAATGTTTTCATGATCCAGTATCCAGCATGTATCCTTCAATACTTTTCCATGCAAACTGGAACGAAACGACTACAGATTTTCCACCAATGTCGCTAAATTTATTGTGGCAACAGATCACAAGGCGAGTTATTAAAGGCCAACATTTCAGATAGCAGATTACCTCTCAAGAGCGCAGTTAATTTTGCTTAAGTTAACAAAAAAGACAACAATTGCATTAAAATGGCAAAATATTTTAAAGTCTTACTTTTTCTTCTAATTCTGTCCCCGATTTACGTGCAAGGTTGGGACTTTTTTGGACTCTTTAGAAAGAAAGAGACTACCACACCACCACCTGTTGAAACAACAACTCCAGTGCCTACACAACAAGGTATTATACAACGAAACAAAGACACAGCATAAGGGGTTGGGTTACAATATGTTACAAAGCAATAATTATAATTACTTATTTACTATGTTTTTTAATCAAAGCATTTACTACGACCACCGAAAGTAACAATGCCTGTTGGTGGACACAATGTGGTTCGTAATACCCCAGACATTAAATTTTTGTCATATTTTATTTTTGGTATTTTAATTGAATTAACCGATTATAACTCTGATACCATTTAGGTACGAGGTGCACCGCTACTGCATCAGTTCATGATTTCAGTACTGCCAACTGTATATCAGGACAATACAAATTTCGCTGCTGCGCTTCATAAATGACTTGAACTCATGAAACACGGGAATTACTACAAATCCAATGATTTGATTTTTTAATTAATTTATAACTTTGAATCCATGTCGTTTTCCTTGTCTGTGATTAAAAATATATACATATAGCCGAATAAATTATATTCTTCAGTAATCAACATTGGAGGAGTTTTTGCTCAATCCAGAAGGTATATGCTTATTAAAGTTCAGGCTTTCTAAGGAGGTATATGTTTAGGTGCGTGCAAGTACAAAGGATGGGTAAATCTGTATATCAAACTGCAGAGAGAGAAATATTCTAGGCTACATTTGGTAAGTTTGTCATATCTTTGAAAATCGCCTTTTACAACTGATTTCTGTTCGTAATCTTGATTCTATTTACTGACAAACTTAAATACGATTAAACTATACATATTTTAATGATTGCATTTCACATTGCTGAACCCGCATTGTGCACGTAAGGAAAGGTGATGCCATAGCCATAGCCCCCCAATGAGTAACATTCATCTGATAAAAGGAGAAACGGAATCAGAAAATTAGAATGTTCATTCAGATTGAGCTTCATTAGTTCATTGCCGGGATTGTGTCACTCAAAGTCGAAAGTGTATTCAATTGTCAAGTAGAATTCAAATAAATTGGTGTGTGTGTGTGAGTAAGGTAATATGACGGAATCACATTAAAGTAGACATAAAGAATATTACTTTTATTACATAGCTTAATATCTGTTGAAGCGACTAGCAAGTGGTTTGGGGCATCCGAGATTTGATATCAATCACAAGCGTGTGGATGGAGATGTACATTAAATTGTTGTAACTTTAGAAAACGCGTAATGTGATAGCACAGTGAACAGTGACACATGTTGTGTTACATACACCGTGTGTCCTGTGACGCCTTGCATAAAGCATTTTATCAAGTATCAATACTAATTCATTTTATTTCATATTGTATAATAGTACAAAGTAAACTGGTATGAATCTTTCTTCGTGAGATGTTTTTTCAGTCACATAGCAAAACACGTTCACCTGTCATCTCCCCTGCTCAGAAGATGATGCACATGTAGCACTTTCAGGTGTGTGTTTTCTTCAAACTAATTCAAAAGAGAAGTGTAAATAAACATATTCAAATGCGACAAAGGAGTATATACTCACAATATGTTCCTCTATTATGCATCACATAGCATATTCACACCTCCCAGAGCGGGCTCATCATGAAAGAATGAAACATCTTGAGTGGTAAAATGAGATAAAAATCGCGAAATCACACCCTGTTGGAGAGGTGTTCTGTTGAAGGGTTGCACACTGACTTATGAGAGATGTCATAATATCTCATTCCCTTCTCATTCAGAGAAAGTTTATATCAAGAATAAATATATGCCATTTAGTCCAAAGGTGATATGTAAACGGCATTTACATAGGGTTTTTTCAAAATGAAGGGAAAACTAACAAAATAATATTTCAGATTTTCAGAAACAAAATCTTGTGACAATTTGGAATCCTTAATCCATCCGCGTCAACTAATCTCCGACCTTCAGAGATTGTTCTTCACACTTGAAGCATATTAAAGATATAAAGTATTTAAAAACCAGGGGACAATTTTCACCAAAAGGATGAATACGAATTTGATGTAACGTTGGATTAAATGATGATTGCATTTGCATGTTACCCAAAAAAAACTCACATATTCAATTTCCTTGTTTACTTGGTATGATGCATTGTCGGGAAGCCTTGGCATATAAAGTCCCATTAGCATAAAAGTAAGAAAGTAAAAAGTAGAAGTGAGCCGAGCTTTTGAAAAAAATGAATTTCACATGAAGAGACCTCCTGGCGAGGCCACCCTTCAGTCATCCTGAGAAGAGTCCGAAAAAATGGTCGGCGACTCTTTGAGGTCACTCAAAAGCTGACTGTGATATAGCGCTTTTTGGTGGTTCTTAGGTCAACTTGGGTCAACTCCCGCACCCCAGGTGCCTCCTCTGTGAGTGCAGTGTCCAGATTTCACATATTCAAGACCCAAAATGATAGGAAATAGGTAGATGGGAGCGTTTTACAATTTGTGTCTTCTTCATTCTCATTCTACCCACTGTGCATTTGAAATGATTGTGTTGGATCTTGCAAGTAAAACCGTATGGACAGAACAGCAGAACACTAAACTCGATAAACACTTTCTTTGCAGGTTTCTCAAAGTACGAAATGGTATTGTTGATACAAGAATGTCATAGGTCATCACGTCATTACATGGAATCAGTTAAAATCCACGGAAAACAATACACTTTTAGATGTTGTGACCAAATTTTAGCTCAAATTATGCCAAACTTTCAACTTCAAATATTTGCATTTTTCATTCAATAAATTGACAATGTTCCCCATATTAGCATTAGCATATATCGGAAATAAGAGCGTTAACAATCAAGAGAAAACTGTTTCAAGGAGGATTCAAAGACGCTTTCCGATAAAGTGTAGGGTTCTGTTTGACGATCTCAAACGTTTCGTAAAGTCACGTTTAGCTTCGCATTACATCGCAGGGTTTCTGACTTCGCTTTTTGCACGAAAGAATTGGGGAATCGTACATTTTCTTTGGTGCTCAAGAATATTTTTTAAAAATTGCTATCATTTTCAAATTCCATTTACAGAGTCCCTTTCCATACCAGTGAAGTACTCATTACGTTTCGTTTGCATCTGTTGTAGAGTTGCTGAAAATTGAAGATATACATGAGAGGTTTCACTTTTTCCTCCATCTTGACTTTGGCAGAGTTTTTATTATCACAGCACTCACGGCTGGAGATCTCTTGTACGACTTTTCGGTCTGGTCATCAAATTGGATTTTTTTGTACACCTGCACATATATTGTAGAGTTACCACAATGCTTCTAATAATAAGCTAACCCAGCCCAAAAATATATACGATTCTGAACATGATAAAAATTGAAACAAGTGATACGATACCACACATATTTTCTTGCGCGTTTCGGGCGAAAGAATATAATATTTTCCATTCTTATTCCCTTTGTACGTTTATGCCTACGTGAGCAGTAAGTATTTTATGCCGAAATGTCTCGAAGAGAATAAAAACACTTGCTTATGCTAGTAAAGTTTTTTTCTCTCAACCTGTGCAAAGTTTTTCCCTATATGATTGTGGGCACCTTTGCAAGATTGGCAATTGTATTTACTGTCATTATATTGCAAAAAATACTTTTATGACAGGTAAGGGAAAACACATTTTTCGAGTTTATTACTGTTATTGGTATCCACATTTATGACCCCCACTGAGCAGAAATGAAGTGAAGTAGTTTAACCGTAGCTTCATGAATTTACTATTTATGACGCTGTGCCTATTTCATTTAGTCACGTCATCATCATCATCATCATCTACATCATATTATGCTTTCGTATATGAACACACGAAAATCTGCATCCTCCTCCACTTCCAAATCACTGAAAAGAAAGATATGAAAAAAAGTGTAATAAAAGAATATATTCCGTGTAAACATCCCTGATGGAATTCATCTAACTGCACTTAACCCTTTTCAGTGTTTTTCGTTATGAGCATGATGATGAATCGTCCTTTCTCTCACTGCAGTCAGAAGTAAGTGAGTTACAGCAAACGAGTGGCAAGGATTTGCTAGACACTTCGGCTCCAAAACATCCGACGGAGGAGAGAAGGACGCCTTCGAGGCATATTCATGGATGAATAAATTCTGAACCTACGAACTGGAAGATATATTTTATGACGGAGGTAAGGTTAGGAATGCAAGCCTCACAATCCATTTGTAAGTTTCATTTAAAAATTGTTAATATCTAACCAAAGGCGAATTAAACAATCGGTCATCGCAATCTTTAGCCAATATATCTTATCTTGTTAGACTTTTAGGATAACGAGTACGAAGTTAAAGTTGAAAATGAATTTTCCCAATTACCCCGTGTCCCATGAAAAACATTCATTATAAAATACAAGGAAGTCTTTTCAGGATTATGTCTGCCAAATCCAGGAACCCATCACGTATTGATTACTCTTGTCCTTCAAGCCAATTAATGTAGTCGTGGATTACTCATAGATTACCAAAACACGTAAAGCATTTAAAAAAGGATAAGGCCAGCTATGATAGTATGAACTGACGGGCAGAAGAATTGAATGATTAGTACGTGAAGGAGAGCAAGAATGAACGTATGCCAAAGCCAAATAAATTTCTGGATAACTAGGCACAAGTCGTTACATCACACACAATGCATAACAAATTCATTTTTCTGGTATAAATTGTAAACACGGATTTTTTCAAAAAATTCAAGTTGACAACTTCGTTTCTCACAGTCCTACATTTCATCCAATATATCAAACTGAAAACGAGCATCAGATTCAGATTCAGTTCAAGCTCCGGACGTGCAGTCAGTCGACTGTACACGTAATGGTAACCCTTTCATGGTGTTTCTCTCAGTATTATCATCGTTTGAAGTCGTTAGAAGTCTACTTTCTCACTCTAAAAGCTATACTTACGAACGAAGGGAGTATGAAAAATCTGAACTGCACGCTGGACTATTCAGGGGACGATCTCTTGCTCATTATCCTAACCCTTATGTATGTATACCTTTGGATTTTTATCTTAGGGACTGTGTGCATGTTCCAAAATCTAAATTCTATAGTATCGTAGAAAACTAAACTATATTCCCAACATCAGACCGAATATGTTTTTTTGTTTGACTACTGCCCATCAAGCACACAGTCCCCCATAATAAAAATGAGGAACGTTGGTAGCCCAGCCAGACAACTGCAGCAAGCAAGCAAATGGTGTCCCAGTTGGGACGACGGTGCAGATCAGAAACAGAGGGCCCTACACTTTTCTATTTGTATTTCTATTGGCGAATGAAAATAGGATCAGCGTATCTAATTAGCCCTGTGAACAGAAAAAGTAGCCACCTTTCATGATCTTCCACTTTCTGCTTCTTGCCATTCAATTGCACTGGTGATGCATTTTTTTCGGAAGGGTCTCCCTGGCTTTCCTCGATGGTATATCCCACGATTTACTATATTACACACATATACACTATATAACTGTGTATAAATGCGATCCGTTATCATTATCATGAGTTTAACACAAATAGTGAGAATGTATCATGTAAAATAAAATGATGGAACCTTATACCAAGCAGCATATCCTTTTCCTTGATGAGCGTGCAGTTAGCTGCTGAATAGAAACGCAAAAAGCAGATGAACTTTTAAGTCTGAGCTTGTGCCCTTCACGAAAAATGTTCGAAAAAATTGTCCGGTAGAAAATTCGGCATGACGGACACGGTTTCGATTTCTCAATTTTTCCCTTTTTACCATTGTGTACCCCCGAGAATGATGATTAACAAACAGTTTGTAAAAGTTACTAGAGCTTGCAGATGTCGCGAGCCGTTTGCTCATGACAATAATGTCAAAAGCGACCTCCATTTACGTTTCTCTACATATATGCATACGAATCGTAATAATAATATGCACTGATAAAAATCTTTTTCGTGAAACAAGAAGCCGAGCATACACAGTTCACCATGTAAAATGTTCACATTTTTGTGCAGTGGATCTTCAACTCATCTTTGATACAGCCAGCAGTAAACTTGCCGAACACACGTCGCTTCGTACAATCTGCACATACACACATATATGAACCTTTATGTGTACAGCTTTGCTCTGGGGCGAATGTTGTAAGTTGTATTGCAACTACGATTGTCTACAAAAGGAAATCTCAGTGCCTGTATTAAATACATTTAAGTGGTAAAATAGCTTTTCCCCCAAGACAGCCGTGACGAAATATTCAAAAATCGCCCTTTTCCATATATTATCGATCATTTGACAGTAAACCTAGTGAAGCACATGCATAGCGTCCATCTATGCACAATTCACAGAGATTGAGAGAGAGAGAGAGAGCCATTCTTTTGTTGTTCATAAAATCATGGCTCTATACTAACTTTCAAGCATGAAACTTTTGAGTGCATGAAGCTTGTGAAAGCGGCCCAGTTGGCATTTGATGTATTATTGCAAACGTTTTTTAAAGATCTAGTTACATTAATGTCCTGCTTTTATTCAGTTTTTTGCTTGTATATTTCCGTTTGCAATTCAAATGTTGTTGTAGATTTGGTTCTTTAAGGAGAGAAGCACCTTCAAATTAGACGTCTCACTTCGCCCCACCTCAGGGATGGATTTTTTAACTTACAAACCTGAGAATACTTTATAGTTCCAGGTAAATTTTTCTGCACTATATTTTTAATTTGAAATTCACAAAGTGAAATTGATTTGAAAAAGACAGGAATACAATTACTAGTTGAGTAGAAAACCCGATAATACACAAAACAAAGCACATGAATTCCGGAAAAAATGACTCGTGGCGACGAGGAGCATACTGTCTCTCTAAAGATTTAAACAGAAAAGATGTGTCTATAATGACTTTTGTATTTTTTACATGCACATACATACGTTGATAAATCGCTTTATGCCACAAGTTGATCTTTAAATGTTAAGTAAACTCCTTTCACAATCCTCTTTCTTGAAGCGGAGAAAATCCCCTTTTTAAAAAACGAAGCGAATGCAGTGCAATAAACCCTTCGAATCTATAATACCATTCCGTAGATACTCTACACACAAGCTCTTTTTTCATCTTAATAGTAATCTAGTTTGCTACCGCTTTCTACTCCTTTAATTCGTCTTTTTACAGAAATGATGGGCCTTACAAAATTATTTCGGCGCAGACAACAAAACAAGTCACAGAGCTGAACATTTGTCGGAGAGTTTAGATTTCCCATACAAATAGCCGTCACACGATTTATTACTTTGACTTGGTGAATCACATCTCTAAAATGTTCCCCGCACTAACAAATTTGTAATATCCTCGGGTTCTGATGCGCTTTTATAACTTACAAATTCACCATAAACTACCGATAAAATGTGACTTTATGCTCCCTTCTTCTTATGGCCATAATACATAATACCGTAACAATCGCTAAGTAGGTATGGAAAATGGGAACCCGGTGAAAAGTCCGTATCCGGATTTGACCACCATTTTGCTTCCATTAAAAATCTGATTCTATATACGCATACACATATTAAATTTCGGGATACCTTCTTAAAGCGTTTACTCTTTCTACCGCTTGTTCCGCAATAACCTTCCCGTTTATAATACCTGCTTAAATATTCATGTTATAAAATATTTCAGGTAAGCTGATGAGGAGAGGATCCAAATCAACATGAGTAGCCAGCGTCATGGACGGGAAAAGGTAAGTAGGAACAAAAAGGCAAGGCATAAAGGAAAGTGTGGAATGACAACGAGATTTGTGATTTTTTCCGAGACATGGCCAATTGCATTTATGTACGGTTGTATAGGAATATATGAACCTGAGCATCTGCTGATGGAGCGTTCGTAATGCACGTAACATCATATGCCATGCTCTCTTAGCTGCCATCAGTTCTCGTCAAAATAGCATATCACCACTTACGACGGATGATGTAAGGGATCCTCCGTCGTGGCAAAAAAATTAAATGTAAGTATAAAAAGTAAAGGCGAAGGAGAATCTCTTACTACAAAAACTTGTGTGTGTGTGAAGCTAATTTGGTGTAGAAAATTTTGCGTAAACTTGTTATATTTGGTTGAGACATGGTTTCACATTTGCTTCTGTTCACGGAGGAATTAGTGACTGCTGTGAAGTAAGGGGGTTCTTAGGAGTGCGTATCTGAATGCTTCATTATCAGCTTGGCTACGATTATTAGCGAGTATTTTTTCCACATAACGATAAGGTTATTTTGCTCATGCCAACTTTGTCTTGTCCATCAAATCATTATGATTCTCGTAAATAGAATGAAACTAATCAGTTATTACAAGCATGGAGTATATAATGTCTCATCTGCCCTGCTTTTAACAAGCCAAGTTGCTCCTCTGGAGGAATATATTTATAACTTATACCGAAAGTGATATTTTTATCCTTCTCCTCAACCGTTGATTATTAATGCTTAATCAAAATCATTAATGCTTCTCCTCAATTTCAAATCTATATTATGATCATGTTGATTCTTCTCGGGTATTTACTTTGATAAGTTAATTACAGCGCAATCTGCTCAGTTCAATTTACTAAGTCAACATTTCACAATCATCTTTGGTTTGCACGGTTTTTTACACCGGAAAACTTACTGTAAGAACACAAGTTAGTCAAGCATGCTATTATCTAACTCTTGGCCAAACAAATCAGTCAAAACAACTCGTATTATGAAGAGTGTGCATGAAATATATGCTCTATCCTCCATTCAAATCTTATCCGCTCAAAGTCATTCGTTCGGATTTTGGTTTAAGCTTTGAGTAAATCAAACTACAAAAGGACCACATTGGGCGAGTTGGTCAAAGTGATGACAGAACTAGGTTGTAAATCTCATAGTGAATTAGTTTTGAAGATTTTCTCATCTTCCCACTCTTCCGCTCGCGACTCTTTCATCAGCAAAATGTCTTACATGAAGAAGACAACACGGGAGCAATAAAGGAGTTGTGGAAATTACACCGAAATTTAAGCAAAGGAAGCTTCAGGCAAAAAAGTTTCTCATTCATTTGTAAAATGATAGTGATGATCTGTGGGTCCTGGCTCACGGAGGTCCTGGCAATGTTTGGGTGATTTTTTATTATTTCTTTCTAAAATGCCGCATTATCACTTTGTTCAGTAGTAGCCACTGTCCACCACCACCACTGGCCATTCACATTCCTCTCGTAAAGAAAAGAATGTAACATGAGCTATATCTGCTTGTGAACAGCTTCTTTTTTGGGGGTGCACCAAATAGCACCCTAAAATATGCTTTCTTTGCCACTAGCTACGTTTTGAAGACGAAGTCATTTTGTGACTTTTGGGTATGATGAGAGGAAAATGACTGCAAAATCCCTCAATTATACAATTGGGCAATGGTGGCGAAGAATGCTCATGCAAAAGCTGAGAAATGAATGATAAAAGGTAAGGTGAGACAAGACATTTGAGAAATAATATAAAAGGCTGAAGAATGTAAAAATTTGTTGCGTTCCCTTTTCCTTGTATTATTGATTCACTTCTCCCTGTGCTTCACACACATGTATACATCCCTTTTTTCAATGCAATAGTGCAAGAAAAACTACTGTTCTCTTGGCTTTTCGGAAGTTTTTATGCAATGTGAGAGAGTAATAATTAAGGTGATATTGTAGAAGGAACACCCTCGGGTCAAAAGGCACCGCAAGTGTCAACAATTACAGCCCCTAACCAAGACTCTCAATGATGTCGGCTCTTTGAGTTAGCTTGGAGGTCCTTTCTTCATAATACCCCAAAACGAATAGATATAGAATCTACCTCTTCACCATTCTCTAACTCCTTTTTAGATGATATTACTAAGGCAGGAGGATTTTTTTCTTCTCTCTCTCAATGAAACCCATGTACAAGGTGACATAATGAATGTGGCGAACATTTGTACCTTTGAATAAAAACGGAGAGGTGTACACGGTGCAGACATGTATCCTTTTCTATATTTATGAGGTTGACTTTCTGACTTTTTGGGATATTTTTGATTTTTGTACGAACGAGAGAAAAATTTTCAGCGGAATTTTTGGAAATCATTTGTGATTTTATGAATAAGTTACAGACCTGCTTGTTGTATTTAAAAAAATGCATAAATGTGCCGTGCGTATGAAATACATGGAACAGTATTCTCTATGATTTTAAATGCTAACAAATACATCTGAAAAGTCAAGTTTGAGCTCTATTAAAGGGAGACCGTGTCTGTGTGCTCTATCCTTCTTCTTTGAAGGGACAAATGTGTGTACACACTTCTTCCTCTTCATAAGGAACTGGCTGACTGAGCAGGCCAATGTGTGGCCAATAACTATTTGTATTGAATATGTGAATGCTCAATTGAAGATCAAAGGGGACCACCGGTGCAGCATTGGAACCGATATGTTAAACAACCCGAAGGATTTTCAATGAGTGAAGTATTTTCAATAGCTTTTAATGCATAATGGGAACATTGAGCTGTAACAATGAGCTCCCCGAGTATGGCATGCATGAATTCATTGAAATGATCATCATCATCACACATACAACATGGCACAATGTGCAAGTAACGTGTTTCATATTGTGCATATTTTATTTATGTGAATGGTGAGTGAGCACACCGCATATTCTGCTCCTTCTTGTGTGCATTGTGGACGACGATAGACCGACCAGGAAGACATCTCACATCACACACACACGCACACAAATGTTGTATTATATTGGCAAAAGATGTAAATAGCTTTCCCCACGTCGTATTGGTGGGTCCTGCATTATCACTTTTTGTTGAAAGATGATATGATAGCGCTATTCTTCTCTTGTGTGATTTGATGTGTTGTATACATGTGTTTCTGACAATTACAAAAAGGTATGTCCATTTTCGAGATGTAATCGCCAGCACAATTTTTTTTGAGTGCGAGTGACATGATGACGTTGACACCGCCCCAAATGAATGTATAATACAATTGACAGGACTCTGACATCAAGAAATACGTTATGTCATACCAGAAACCTCACACCGACAGGGTAACTTCATGAAAGCGTCATCAGATTTGTTGTCATTTACACGCAATTTCATGAGGAAATGAGATCAATCGTACTTATTGGGATATGGCTAAACTAAACTAATGTCCGTTTGGACCGAGATCACCTACATTCGAATGGGGAAAATATTTTGAAATACTAAATTACATTAGTCACTTTAATTTATACAGTATTGTATTTATTTCCACTTGGAATTTTAGTCGTTCCTGGAAATATGGCGTTTCTTAGTTTTCTTACAAAGCTTGGCTAATTAAAAAGACAAGAGTTCATGATCGCGCATCTTCTTAAAGGAAAGTTAATGTTTTTCCGTTTTTTCACACGATTCTCAGTGTCCACCATTTTGTCCCGGTCGACCTGCCCTTCGACTTCACACCAATTTTCATTGTCCCAAAGAATATGACATGGAATAGTTAACTATTCACAAAATCATACGCACATCGTTCTAATATTATTTATGGCTGTTTGGATGCTGGCTCCACCGTGAGATAACTTCCTCGTTCTGTTCCGTATCCGTACAGCAGGAACACTATATATCTGTGAAGTATTTTTGGACACACTTGTTTTGTCATGAAAATGTGCGTCACCGACACGGACTTTTACCTAAACAAGTTGGGCATTGAAAATTTGAAACACTTACTCGGTTGGATGTTTGAAACTTTAAAAACTCAAGAAAAAAAGGAGCTCGAGACGGAAAAAGGGCAACACACAAGTACTTCATAATAATATAAACAAAATGTGCTTGAAGTAGGAAGACATTTTTTGAAGAAGAATACTCCGAAGATTGTCTCTTATTTGTGTGTGTACACCTTCATGAAAGACAAAGTGAAGTACTTAAGCTTTTACTTTACAACTTGTCTGACAGTGTCATTTGCTCTTCTTCATTTTCAAACTCTTATCCTTTTATTTGCACACAAAAGAGGAGGATTAGGGATTACTTCTTTTTTGACTGATTACCCGAGAATGAAGAGGGCTTCCCTCTCCAACATCCATTTCTTTTCTCATTAATAAC
Source organism: Heteromurus nitidus (assembly GCA_034687055.1). NCBI lineage: Eukaryota > Metazoa > Arthropoda > Collembola > Entomobryomorpha > Entomobryidae > Heteromurus > Heteromurus nitidus. The sequence continues at coordinate 123,811 of JAQFZW010000039.1, read as the reverse complement.
ACAGCTTTGCGTCTTCTCTCCTCATCCTAAAGAAGCGTAATGTGTCATTTTCCTTAAATCATTTTGAATAAAGAAAAAGACTGACAATTTTTTTTGCTCATGCTCGTCCTTCATTCTTTTACAAGTATAGTAGTAGCCGTCGTCCCTGTATACATTTGTAATTACAGGTGATATTATGCTGAATTGAACAACGAGCTGTATGCGTAGTATGTGTATATTAGAGAAAGATTTGTGGACTGCACACACGTGAGAGGATATAGTGAAAAAAATTAAACTGCATATTCATTTTTCGACTAGCGACGTGTGTGTGCCCGCTTATGAGAAAGTACATCTCAGATCTGAACTTGCACGAGTGACTTGGCTCTCATCTTACTATGATTCCTCATAAATCACTGAGTATTACGGCGCAAAGCCGGTACCTAAAAAGGAGCAAGAAGATTCACACGAAGAAAAGTATTTTTTCATCTGGGGACAATCAAGTGTGACTATGATTTGAACAAGAACACATACATTATTTCGTCCTCCGTATGGAGGTATATCATTTGTGGTGGTTTGGTTACTTTATAATAGAAAAGGTTATCACGGCCACAGAGATGGGTTAAAAAAAGTAATAAGCGAAGTAAATACGAAAAAGAAACGGTGATATGCTCAATTTTTATTAGAAGAAAGGAAGAAAAAAACGGTTGGATATGTAATTCATAATAGGACATGACTTACAAGGTGTGAGGTATATTTAACACCACTTTTCGTCTTAAATGATATCACCACACGTAGGCAGTCCTACTTTGTATTAACACGTTCTTTATCTTCGGAAAACTGATTTATTGCTTCCCCTTTTAGAAAATTGCGTCAAAGGTGAAACACTATAAATGAGTGCATATTAGAGTGATGTAGCATAAGACCATTCCGATAGTATTGGCATTCATCATCTGAAAGGCGATATTTCATGAGTTTTCAACAGTTAAACTTTGTACAACTCTTCTGGTGTTGATATTGAGTGATACATTCTATTTTTTAAACTATTGCCTGCTTAAAACTTTAAGGGAATTTATGAACATAGCTAATTGTTGAATTTAAAACTCAATTAAAGTTTTAAATACCAGCTCTATTCTTTGTTATTTAGTAGATTCGATATAATGAGTTGAGATCCAATCTGTGCATGCTTTTATTTTGTGTTCTAATTTTCTCTTACGGATTTCCGAGATAAGAAAAACTTTCCCCTGGTATTCCCATGAAATCGAAAAGAATTCGAAGAGGAATTCTCGTAAGAAATTGTTGGAATTGCATAATATGCTTGATAAACTCCGCGCTGCATTCTGACTTCACTTTTCTGACATGTGCATATCCAGGGGGTTGCATATACATATTTCTGTGTGATCATCGGTATGTTCACATATAAAGTGCATAGAGAACGCAATAATGCAGTGTGATCAATCCCCAAGAGGTCTTCGCACCCTTTTCTTTCCTTCATACAACTGTTGATTATTAGAAGTGGGCAACAATACAAATTTCATCATCAGAAACTCATTCACACCTGTTTCAATAGCTTCTCTCTCTCTCTCTCACACACACACATGGAACACACAACATCACCTTTGTAAATACCAAAATTACCACCGCCTTGCGTTCCTTCTCAATGTAAGATGGACTTTAACTACTCAAAAGACACATAAATTATGTTTCATCATAATATCATATATGCGCGGACCTAAAGCGGACGACGAGATGAAGTGAAGCTTCTTTACATTCTTTTTTTTCACCTTCTTCAAAGATTCCCATTCATTCTGATGCTGTTTTCGTAAGGAAATATGTTGCTGACTACATTATTCCTTGTATTTACCAAGAAAAAGTGTCATAAACTTGATTTATCTCTTTGAGAAGCGCGTTATGGGAGAATTTCTTGAATTAAAGAGGTGAATTTAGTATTACCATTTTTTGTATGGAGAGGAGACCATCACTCGGCAGAGCGGTGTATTGTATCAACCTGTGCGTATATAGTAAACTGTGACTGGTGGTAAATGTTTGTGAATTTATATGGAGAGAGAGAGAGAGAAAAAGTTGAAGACATTACAATACAATGCTGCAGAACGTGTCCTTTTCAATCAAATGCTTCATTTTTAATTTGTCCCAGCTAATTTGGAAAACTAATGGATGCACATGAGTTGGAAGGTGAATTTTAGACATGCGTATGCAGTCGTCGACTCATACTCGCTCCTTTTCAGCAAAATGTGTTTTTATGACACACTTCATAGTGCACCTCTTGTGGAAATATAGGAAACTTACTCTCAGATTGCAATTTTGAGCGACTTGTTGGAAACGAAACTTGTAGCTGGGCAAGGGTTAAAGTTGGCTACAAAATAAAATATTTAGAATGATTATGTGGTCTGGAATGGAATTTTACCATGTTCGAGGATTTAAATTCATTAACATATTTCACCAATTTGTTTTGAATGCGATCTATTTTAACGAATTCGTATTCTTGAAATTTTCGAAAAGAACTATTGACGCAGAATTTACACATGAAACAAGTACAATAATCAAACGAAGTCGACTTGTTCAAGAAAGTTTAATATTATTTACAAAGCTAACGTACAAAGCACACTCACTCGTAAATACTCCCATTTCAAAGTCTGAAAGATGCCGTTTGTGTTGCCACAAAGCCCAATAAATTCATACCGCACGCTTTACATATATGCACGAACGATCTACAAAAATTTCACAAGGAAAAACCTGAAATGCTGAAGTTGTAACATTAGCTCTTTTTCGAAGGCGGTCTCCGAATGCAAAGGGTGTCAAAAACACATCAGGAGCGAGCAAAACTCCACCTCTCCCTTTGAGTCGACATTCATGAGACTCGTTGGTAGGAATAAAATGTGAGCGTTAATGAATGGGCTAGACAACCCACGACGGCATACAAAAAGTCCTATAATGGAATATAAATTATTACTACCATATCTGTACTAGTATTTTGATGCGTCATATATCTTGCCAAATTCATTTTTTATCCAATCAAGATTTGTAACTTGATCCTGAATTCAGATTTGAGAAGAGAGTGAATGCGTGCGTGGCACTCTTCTTGCGTCTTGCTTCGAGACGGAAAGAAAATTTATGCAATGCTACAAAATGTACTTTTGCCCCGGCCAGACTATGCTCATAGTTCATTATCTGCAAAGATAATTTAGATAATTTTAAATTTGGCAAAAAGCAATTACCTGATGCTTTATCCTAAATATTCCATAAGTAAAATGTGAGGAAGTATGTGCATTTTCACTTTTATCATAAAATCGGAAGATCTTGCAAACATCATCTTAAAGACGATCTTTTCCAATTGTGAACACAAAGAATATATATGTGTACGAGTGCGGCTTAAACGCAAGACGTTATTGTGCTTATTATGTATGTATGAATGCAAAAGAAAAAAAATATGACAATGGGTTCTCAGAGATACGTTTCCTCTGACAGAGGGTCTCAGTTCTCTTGTCAATGGTGGAGGAAGGTAAAGAACTGCTTCGCTGAGTATCAAACAGTGATGATCTGTTTTGGTGTACGGACGGACGATCGCAGACCTCCCTCAAGGCACCCATTCCTTAGACAGTAGGGATCCTTGCTTACACTTCAGGAGACTACTCATGCACAGTCATTCACTCAACTCACTTCTCCGAGAGCGTACACACACACAGACAACAATTTTTTTTTCAACCTCAGTATATATAACCACGCTGTCCAGAGACTTCACACTTCAGTCCAGACCGCTCGACGCCTTCCGATCAGATCATGCTCAGTGAGCTTGACCACTGCTTCGTTATCGTATCTGTGTTACTTGTGCCGATTATTAAATAATACTTGCGCAGTTGTTCAACAAAATATTATACAGTGCCTTACAATCGGAGAAATTTAAAACGAAGTTATTTGCTGGAGAAGATTTAAAAAATAAGTTAACAATGTTTATTTAAAATTATCGGAATACATATAAATATGTAAATGTGATTGCTTACGAATTGTAAGGCTTGGTGTAACTTGGAAGTTAAGTTCCGAACGTATTTCGGTATAAACGTGTGAAGTGTTTTGTTTGACTGTTAAGTGAAAGTTTATAATAAACCAGCTTCCAAATGATGGCCGTATCGAGTACGTTGAATATCCGGCCGATTTTTTCCACTGGATACCCGTTTCAAGGTAATTGTGAGCACAATTTTCTTTATGCCTAGATTTTTCTAGGCTTTCTCACTAGCTAAATAAAATTGTGCTAAATTACATCATTAAGATAACAAATGTTTTAAAATTGCTAAAAACTTGCATGCATCACAAATAAATTCGTAAGCAGTTCTATAGGGTTGCTCGTGAAAATCGTATCCGTCTTGCATGAATTCATCTAATATTCAAAGTGTATACAATAGCGTATTAATTGACTTCTATAATCGCAGGGCAGGGAAGGGTAAACCAATTAGGAGGGGTATTCATAAATGGGCGACCACTTCCAAACCATGTGCGGTTGAAAATTGTGGAAATGGCAGCGGCAGGAGTTCGCCCTTGCGTCATCTCCAGACAACTCCGAGTCTCTCATGGCTGCGTCTCCAAGATCCTGAACAGATACCAAGAAACCGGAAGTATACGACCAGGAGTCATCGGGGGAAGCAAGCCAAGAGTCGCAACTCCCGAGGTTGAGAACAAAATTGAAGAATACAAAAGGGATAACCCTGCTATCTTCTCTTGGGAAATTCGCGATCACTTGATCAAAGTAGGCCCCCTTCGAATGACGCTTTAAAAACACTTGAGTTTCCATTTTAAAAAATTTGTCGGATGTGCTCCTTTTCAACGAAGTTGCACAATTTTTATTCAAATTTGTTATGAGCGGAGACTTTGTTGCGATCAAGCTGATTGTACTGTATGTGCCCACTTAACTTTCTTTAAATCTCAGTTTGCCCCGATTCACATACCTGTTCCCAATCCTAGTGCCCTTTTTATGACTTTCTTTCTAACACAAAGTGTTTGTGGGACAGCTAGCTCTCTTTATCAAAATCATTTCTCTTTTCAACAGTTTAATTCCAGTAAAACTCTCTAACTGATTAAATCCTTTTATTGAAACTCTTTTCATAAAGGACGGGGTTTGCGACAGAAATTCAGCGCCTTCCGTTAGTTCAATCAGCCGTGTGCTCCGAGGTGGATCGGGAACCTTTCCTATGAAGAAAGATGACATTTACGATTTTAAGAATCAAAAGGATCACAGCATCAATAGGATTTTAGGAGGTTGGTCAGATTTTTTATATCAAATTCTTAAAGAATTCAGTAAAAAATCTAGTTTGTTTTTTTCGCCGTGTTCTTTTTTCTTTTGCTTTGCATTTAAAATATAAACTTCCTTAGGTAATTCTGTGTCTACATGTGGATGTTTTCTCTTGATCTTCAATATTGTATCCATTTTGCTCTTTCATAAAACTCCCTAAAGTTGCGACTTCATTCAAGAAAGCTTAACCAGATTTACGCATTTAACATGTTATTTTATTAGCTGAGGGTAGTTTTTTAAAAAAGTGGGAGACGGATGCATTTTGCCTTTTTAAGACGATCGAATATAAAATTTAAACTAAAAATATCTCGCAAGAAAGAAAGGATTACAGTCGTTTTATAAATTCTACGTCCACTTGGTCACTTCTGACAATGAGGATGTGATCTGTAATCAAACCAGATACGATTCTGCGATTGTTATGACGGAAAGGTGCAGACTGTTTGAAATAGAAAGAAATGTAAAACACTTTAATCCTGAGGTCGCTCGTCTGAATAACCTTTTCCTGCGTTGAAAGTATTTTGGGTGACTTTTGGCAGGTTTATTTCGTCTTAAAAAAAGCAAACTAAATAAAAGTTATTTGGTGAGTCCTAAGTGTAGGCTGCCAAGACCTAATACATATACATCCTGGGAACCCAATTTCCCATATGAGATCCTGAAATAAGGCATCCTTTAGGATAAAACATTCTGAAAAGGAAGAGCTCTTGCTCAGTGAAAATGTCCTTTGTGTCCAAAAGCCAACCCCATGAAACTCAACACAAAAATTAATGAATACACCCAGACATTTTCCTCTTTGCTCAACTTCCGACTTTAAAATTGTAACATTGAAAAATTGTCTTTCTTTCTTTGAGCCTGTAATGTTTGCTGAGATGATCAGAAATAAAATTGATATCAGGTGAATCTTTGTTGAATGAGATCTCGCATCCGTGAGAAAAGGATTTTCCCCCAATATTCACAATTGTGCATTATTTACTTCTTAAAACCAGGGGATTCCATCGGTTCTTTGGACGACTCTGATACGGAGAGTGAGCCAGGCATTCCTCTCAAAAGAAAACAAAGACGCTCCAGAACAACGTTCACGTCGGAGCAGTTGGAGGAACTGGAGCGCTCCTTTGAACGAACGCAGTATCCCGATGTGTACACCCGAGAAGAGCTAGCTCAGCGAACGAAACTAACGGAAGCCCGAGTTCAAGTTTGGTTTAGCAACAGGAGAGCACGCTGGCGTAAATCTTCCTCCGTGGGTCATCATCATCACCAGGGTCATAATTCTGTGGGAAACTCCGGGTTCAGTCCGATCCCGCTAGCTGTAGCTTATCCCCCTTCAGCCGCAGTAGCAGCAGCAGTCGCAGCGTCCGCTTCCTCCTCAACAGGTTCAACTGGATCTGCCTCCTCGCCACTTGGAGCGTCAGGTCACTCAGCAGCAGCGGCAGCAGCGTCGTCTGCTCTCAACTATGGGAGTGGTGGGAGTGGCAGTGGCTATTCAAATGACAATATACAATCATCCGGTGCATCAGTTTGTCATTCCAATTCCCAAGCCGCTCATTGGGCTTCCAGTGGAGGTGGTCGATCTTCACATTCCCATGCTGGACATCTACTTTCTCAGAACCATTTCGGGCCGAGTGACTCCCAGGTAAAACTCACTCAAACAAATGATGAAATATGTGCAAGCGAAAAAATATTTCGTCGAAGCAAAAATAATAGAATGAGACCAAAAGTGGGCTTCACACACAAAAATGTGTAAATCCTTTCCCATCTTCCTTTGTAGTGAGGGGAAAAGGTTATAGTTTTTCATCCAAAAATCTTGCTGGCTTTACATGGTTCTTTCAAGAGGATACGGGTTACACGATTGTAACAATAGCCTTTTGTGTTTTTTCCCTTTACAATAATACGAATCCATATAGTTAATGACCTGATGACAAGTTCATAAGAAATTCCTTTTCAAGATTGAATGCTTCCTAATGTTCCTTAAGCGCATTTTGTATCTTTCATTTTCACTGTGCTCAATTCTGCCACTGAAAATTCCAAAAAAATCAACTCCCCAAATGATCATCAAGTTTGTCAATATTTTATGACCACCCACAAAGACACCCTCAAAGTATTCATGTATGCATAAGTAATGGAGGGCGAAAATTTGACAAGATCACTTGTAATTTCCATACGACATTCCTCCTGTCAGTGGCAAATATTGATGTTGTTTTCGTAACGGGAGTGAGCATGAAATACCTCAAACCGATGAATTTAGTTCTTTGGCCTAATTTAAAATTGAATTGTGTATGTTAATTTGCAAATTGCAAAAGGTCTCACATTTTATAAAAACTTGTACTTTCAGATGATGAACTTCTTAAACGGTGGAAATAATAGTTCTGGAGATTTTGGCTCATCCGGACATGGGCAAAGTGCTAATGGTTCCAGTGGGACTTCGAATGGGAACAGTGGAGGGGCGGAGGCTTGGCCAGCTACTTGGAACTCTCCCCATCAATTCACTCCTGACAATTACACCAGGTAGGTCTCCCCAAAAACCATAATCATCATGATCACATTTCTTTTCTTTTTTCCTTTCATTTTTTTTTTTCGTCACAAATCACTTGAATTAGTTTACGCTCATATAGCCCTGCTACATACTCTTACTATGCACAAAATAGTTCTAGACATCGATGTGCATATTGCTAAATAGTGAAATTTCTAAAACTTTAAGCGTTCCTTGCCTTGCATGTAGCGCCATAAGTTATATGCTTTTTATATGTATCCAAATAGTCTAAATAATATGACGATGACGCTTCTCATTTTACATCGCGTGTATTATTGTACACACTTGTGGATCCCTTTTGAAAAACTTCACTCACAATAAATTCACATACCGAAAATAATACTCATCTCATGAATGTGTGTGTGTATGATGCAAACGTAAAAACTGATCCTTGTTGCTTTGCTTCATTGTCTACCTGCTCGCTTTTGGATGACGTGTGAAAGCACTCACTCACAATCAGAGTTGGACGGACGGGATCTATATGTATACACTTCTCTCATTTCTTTTTGTGTGCAACAAGAATGGGGTAGAGACACAAAGGGAATTTGTGTGGTGAATGCTGTTTTGAAGCATTTTTACTTTCGCACTACTGAACTCTAATAGCATTTTCTCAATTGACAAGGATTCAGCTTGAAATCTTGCCAAGTCAACTGTAGAGACTTGCTGCGCGCTATTCTCTTCGTTTCTCTCTCTCTTCTCATGTTTGCCTGCAAGGTAGGCACTTACCAGGGATTACGGTGAATGTGTAATCACAATAATGAGGATGATGATGGCCACTTTCAAAATATTATAGCTGAAGCATCAAACGTCTTAATATAATGTAGTGTGATCCTCATAGTGAGAAATGATATATGTATCTGACTTTATTAAAATATCGTGCGGCTGGCACATTGCATATTTAAATGGACTTTTGAATTAGTTCATTACGATTCCTTCATCTAAAAAGCTCAGCTATTACTACAATGAAAGTTGGTATATTACATTTGAAAATTATCTTTATGCTTTGAGCTTTTCACTAAATTTTTTAACAAATGCGATAAGAATTAAAAAGTCCAAACATTTGCATGCTTATAAACACTCTTTTTCCTCAGCATATCTCTCCGTCACCCCTTTGAGCACACACGAATAATATGTCTTCATCAGGATCCTGTTCATTAATTAACCTGTTGTAAAAATATTTATTATTTTCAGCATGATGGCAGCGAACATTGCCTCAGCAAATAACGACATGTTTGCCTCGTCCATGCTCCCTTATCATCATCACCATCATCATGGGCATCCCAACCCACTAACCGCTCAGTTTGGGACCTCACAGACCTCGAGCATGTATAAAAACTACGCGGTAGCAAAAAATCCCCAGGCTCTTGGTTTATTCTGAAGCACAAGAAAGAAGACAGATTATAACAAAAAAATATACACGAAAACTATAGGTGGTAGCCGTATATCTCCATTTCGTCACCCAACAGCTAGAAACTCCATATCACATATAAAAACCTTTTCATTGTATGAAATACATTCATTTTTTTACTAAATAAAAATCTCCGTTACGTTTTTTGTTCTTCGTTTTCACTGAATGTTAAACAGCCAATCACCGTAGAGGGGAGGATATAGTTGTGAAAGGGTGCCAGTTTGCAAAGTTTTGTTCCTTTATTTGTATAAAATCTTGTATTTATAAAAAATAGTGTAAAAGTTAGTTTATTGAAAAATTACGGAGAAAAGGATATGTGAATAGCGTTTTATATAAGAAGTCCATATTTTTAGTAATCAAGTGTCTTTGAAAAAGTGCCAGCCAAATGCGCCGAAGTTCCTATAGGGTTTAGCAATGACTACAGATAGTAGTAGAAGTGGATGATTTAGGGGGGGAAATCAGTAGTATAGAGTATAAGAATTTCAAGCAATATTGCCTGAATGAATTCAGATTGTGCCAAATATGTATGTTTTGTATGAAAAAGAAATGCTCTGTTGTGATTACCGCAAGTATTAACACTCCATGTCTTATTGTTGTAGTATAACCCAAAGCCGTTAATAGCGTTTTAAGTTGTAAAACTTGTAAAAAAAATATTGTAGCCGAGATAAGAAAGTAAAGTCATGCACTTTGTGCGCCAACGTCGATGAGTATTCCCCATTTCACACATTTTCCATTTCATTAAATGACACCACCCATCATAGTTGCTTCATCAAATAGACTATTGTCATCTTTGGAGCATCATCTTTAGTAACCCAATGACTCGAGATAAAAAGTATCAAGTGTGTATCTTCACTTGTTTGTTTCAAGCACCTGAAAGTGTCCATGAATCCCTTGGGTGGATGAGTGATGGGTGTTGAAGCGTCAGCAGATGAAAGTAATTTTTGTTGGAAATATCGAAATTTGTAGTGACTTGCAAAATCTTTACTTGAATTTCAATGTAGATATTGTCTTGAACAAGAATTTGAGATCTGAAAGTTCAAGAAGTTTCATTTTGGAAGGCAACCTCACTTTGAAGATTTTTTCATGTTTCATTTCTCATTTTGAGGAAAGCGCAACAATGAATGTCATATAAGATGATGGATTAGGATAATCATAGGTCTCTCAAGATATTTCTTTGGAACAGTTGAAAACCGAGCAGGCTCAACTGAAACCAGCATAATAGTGATTAGAGGCTTGTTTATGAGCTAATATAACAATATTTCACGTTGCCCCAAAACGAATGAAAGTTGCGATGTGACTACATATGTATATCTGATGTTGTGATATTGTTATTTATCCGAACCGAATGTGGTATTCTATTAGTCCATTTTTCAATGTTGCTGAAGTGTAGTGAAGATTTAAGAAATTCTCGAATTTGTGGGGCAGTGGGACAGAATACTGAAGCTTTTCTTCAGATTTGCGTATATACATGCATGCAAAAGTGATAGACAAATATGAACTCAACTTCACACATGATGTTGTATTCCACACAAGATTCCTTGAATGGAAAAATTCATTCTGATTCACCCAATATAGCGAAATATCCTTGGAACCAGAGTTGACGTCTACAGATACAAGCACATTTTCCACTACACATATTAAATGAGTGAGTACCGATGTATATAGTTCGTAAAGGAGGAAAAGGAAAACCTACGTAAAACTCCGAAACCGCGGTCACCTAAAGCGGATGGATGACGGGATGGTGACGGTAGCAGAAGCCAGCAAGCAAACCAACAACAGCAGACAACTCCGTGAAGAACCTCCTTCCTTTACGCGAATAAATTGGGCACTTTTTCCTTACTCTGCCATTGAATGTTCCAATACGCCAAGCTTCAGCAATGAAGACGCTCTTCGTTCTGGATTTCTCATTGTGAACCTAGTCAATTTAGAAACAGGTCTATATTCCCAAGCCGATTCATCCTCTTGAAGCCGCAATATCCGGAAAGTGAATTTAATAGTAATTTATACGCTCCTCGTTCAAATTAAATTAACATTTTCCTCAATTTCTCCTTATTCAACGTGATAAAATTCAGCAAAGTTTGCGACCGTTGCTGTAAGTTTTCCCCCAGTTTACACCTGCTTCTACATTATAAATCTTTTCAAAAAAAACTCCTTAACCAATCCCTCCAGTTGTTTCGTGAGTGAAAACTGCATTGAATTCAACAAGTGGAGGGGAAGTAGATTTTCAGTTCCTTCGGAGGTCACATAGCGCAAGTTTGGACAGGGCAAGAATTACAGGTATGTCCTCAAATACTTTTTGTTAATTATAACTTTTAAGTTATATGTAAATAATATCTCTATTTCTTTTGAACTACAAAAGCCAAAATTCTAAAAAATTCTAATTTTTAAAAAGATAGTTTAAATTCTAAGAAGTAAATGTAAATGGACTAATTTATGGCTTACACAAACACATAGTGTCATTGTAGCTAAATCGATTTAAAAGAGTAATTACCTTCATTAAAATCATTCTCGCAGGGATACATGTAGTTTTTGTGTGCTCAAGTAAGACTTTTCTACGTGAGCTTAGGGGTTACTCGTCTCAAATTCGTATATCAGGACGATATCTGCAGTAATTCTGCACACACTTTCATTCAATATCAAAACGTAGATTTTTATACATCTTCTGTCGTCTGCTCAATTGGGTGCAAAGATGTGATAGTTTTTTGAACTGCTTCCAGTCTGACTATTTTTCATGCTCTCGTTTTAACGCCTTCGCACTCGTTTTGACTTTGTCTACGTATAGACATATAAGTAGTACAAGTATGCATTCTACGTAAAAGTTTTCTTTCGTCTGTAGTTTCTCCAGTACTTTTACATCCTCGTTGTCAGCAGAAAAACTCTGTTGCTTCACTCATCACGCCTCATATACTTTGAGAAATCTAGCCGAGCTGGAATATGAATAGAGAAAATTTCCTGTTGAAATTCTCCCGGAATGAGAAAATGGTCTCCGATAAATAGAAAAGCGAGGGCAGAGAAGAATGCCGTCAGGAGCAGACAATGTCTTGACAATACGAGTATGCTATTCGATTGAGTCATGAGCTCAAGAGTTTTTTCCATTCTCATCAAGATGTTCTCCTTCTATCGACTACACATCACTTTATTTTCTCTCTCTCTCTCATTTCATTCACTTTACTTTTTTCTGTCTTACCAATCCACTCCCAAACCAGCAGCACAAGCACCGCTTTGTGATATCAGAAAGTGAACCCGTGCAAGGATATGGCGTTTTTTCTCTCCAGAAGTTGGTCGGTGCTTATTGTGGCACTTACTTGTTCACATATGAAAATGTCGAGGAGGTGTTATTGAGCTCGTAGTCTTCTCTTGAGAACCTTGATATGAGAATATGGTAAATAAGTGGTGTGAAGAAAGCTCTGCGGTAGTCCATTTCCTTAGGTGACCGGAATTCCAACACGTTTCCTAATTTTCTCCCCACTGAATTCCTTACCTTCTCCTAACTTCGCTCTTTCCCCTTTCTTCTCGAAGATGATCTCATATGCTCTTTCCCCTTCCATTGCACTTGTCGTTTCCAATGCATTCGAGTGCAGAGAGAATACGGCCACTGGAGATGTTTATGTACAAAGGTGGTCTGCTGGGTATATACATTCAGAACACAAGCATCAAGTTAAAAACATTGATCTTCTTGATGACGATGACACGAATGCTGATACCGTTGTCATTCAATGCCCTTTTCCCATGCAGATACATAATACACGGCCATCACGCCTACAAACCATTTTTACTCTCCAATCTCCTTTACACTTTACAATCTCCCGATATACCCACAAAAATAATATGCTCAACAAGTCGCCCACACCATCATTAAGTAGGCTGTGCTCCTATGTATCTTTTCCTGTTTACTGTATTTCAACTGACTACAATTACATGTACTCTGATATCAGTGACGCAGGATGGCCTCGTTCATATTATCATACAATGTAAACGTTTATAGATAGCCGAGCCGGCAAGTTCATCATTTTTTGATTGAGAAACAGAAGCGTTTACCGATTTCTATTTCAGGTTGCACTTTGCACTGATTTTGGCCAGGCAATTTGGCCGATAGGTTGCAAAGGGAGATCGGATCGATTGAACTTGAGTTGATTGAGATCCCCTTCAGTTATCGAAGGTAGTGCGGCTAGGTCATAGATATATTTCTCCGAAAGTACGGAAGGATGTTGCATCATGTATCACATTAAATTGACCCGTGCTATCAATTTCGTCATGGATACTTCAGCAGGAAATATTTTGTGTGCGTCACAGTGTGTTTTTAAAAGCGTTTGAGATTTTGAGTAAAAGTTCATTCACAACTCGATTCACTTCACGAAGAGCTCCACATCCTCACTAATTGCAAGGAACTAAACTCGCGTGAACTCACTTTATTCGTACGGTTGCAGATTAGAATTCCAGTGGTACCCTCTTCATTCACAAATCAAGTGGCATAATGGACGCAGAAGAGTTTCGACGACATGGCAAGTCCCTCATTGACTATTGTTCCAAATATCTGGAAACAATTCATGACCGTCGGGTGACTCCAATGGTGGAGCCAGGCTACCTCAAGAGTATGATTCCAATGGAACCCCCAGAACGGGCTGAGGACTGGGAGGACATTGTAGCTGATATCGAGCCGAAAATCATGGTTGGGGTAAGTTGAGTCGGATCAAGATCTAACGACTATATTTTCTTGTGCTGCTAATAAGTCTTAAAAATAAAATAATTCCAACATGATAAGCAAATAATTATATTTCGTTGACAGATGACTCACTGGCAGCATCCTCGGTTCCATGCTTACTTCCCATCTGGCGCATCATATCCATCAATACTTGCAGATATTGTTGGAGACGTCATTGGTTGCATTGGATTTTCCTGGGTATGATCCATTAATAAGGAAATATTGTATAAACAAAGAAGTACAGAATTTAATAAGCTTGTCGCATTATTATTAGGCTTCAGGGCCAGCCTGCACAGAGCTGGAAGGAATTATGTTGGACTGGCTGGGAAAGATGATGGACCTGCCCAAAGAGTTCTTGCAATCCACCGAAGGAGGCAAAGGTGGAGGATGTATTCAGGTAATTATAATGCATCCTTTAATTAAAACTCTCATTAATCAATTGTCTATTTCATATGAGTAATTTTTTGTTGGTGTCCTTTTTAAAGACGAGTGCGAGCGAATGCATTCTCGTCTCCATTTTAGCCGCTCGAGCCCTGGCCATTCAAAAGTTGAAAAGAATGGAACCTGAAGCTGACGAGGGCGTGATGTTATCAAAGCTTATCGCCTACTGCTCTAAAGAAGCTCATTCCTGTGTGGAGAAAGGATGCATGATAGCTTTTGTGAAACTCCGAATTTTGGAAACCGATGAGACATTTTGCCTCCGGGGGGACACCGTCCGGAAGGTAAAAATTTCCAACAAACACTATGTTCTACAATTATTATAAATGTGCCACTTTTATTTTCAAGTGTAATTTATTTTTAGGCCATGGAACAAGATCGAAAGAACGGATTGTTTCCTTTCTTTGTCTCAACCACAGTCGGAACCACATCCTGCTGCTCTGCAGACAATCTCCAGGAAATCGGTCCCGTCTGCCAGGACTATGACTGCTGGCTTCATGTTGATGCGGCGTACGCCGGCTGTGCACAGATTTGCCAAGAGTTCCGCCATCTGTTCAAGGGAATTGAAGTAAGTTCAACACTCTTTGTTGCCTTTCCCCGTTGGCAAGCAAAGATGCATTGACTCGCAAGAGTGATCTCATGTTCCCTTTCACTTCATTGCTCATTGAAGAAAAACAGAGAGATGCTCCTTATACATAACTTATCACTTGATTTTAATAGCACGCAATGTCGGTCAACACTAACGCGAATAAGTGGCTTTTGACCAACTTTGACTGCTCTTGTTATTGGTGAGCTGATCTTAAATGTTATGCCTTAAATGAATACATTTCTATTATTCAACATAAATATTCAAATAAATATTAAAAATATGTAGGGTCAGAGATCGATACAAGTTGACCCAGGCTTTGGTCGTCGATCCTTTGTACTTGCAACACAGCCATTCTGAGGATAGTATTGACTATCGGGTAAGGACAGTTTCTGTAAAATATTTGTTCGAAAAAAATACTTATACTTCCGATAAAATATGTAATAATATGATCATTTTTTACAGCATTGGGGCATTCCGCTGAGCCGGCGTTTCAGGTCTTTGAAGCTTTGGTTCGTGATCCGAATGTATGGAGTTGAAGGACTGCGGAAATATATTCGTTCGCACGTCGCTCTTGCAAAACAATTTGCTTCTTTGGTGCAGCAGGACCCACGGTTTGAGATCATGAATAAAGTGGAGGTAAAACTGTCGTACAATTTAGCAATACTACGCGTTTATCCATTTTACGTCCAATTCAAAATAATTTAAGTCGTTGGTTTCAAACCTGTAGCTCGGTCTGGTCTGTTTCCGGATGAAAGGATCAAATACACTGAATCAAAAGCTGTTGTCGACGATTAATGCTTCGGGCAAGTTGCACATGGTTCCAGCCTCGCTGAACGACAAATACGTCATCCGTTTTTGCGTATGTCGGGAAAATGCATGCGAAGCCGACATGAGTAAGTCTAACAACTCTTTGGTGGCCAGCAGACATTGTTTTCGCACGAATTTTAATTTAAATTCATTTTTTGTATTAGTTTACGCGTGGAAGGTAATCAAGGAGATTGCGAACGAGGTGGAGAAGACCGAGGTAGGTTCCGAACCATCAACACCTGTGCCTGAGCCTGTGAAGCGAACGAGCGAGACCCAAGAGATAATGAACAGTCTCCTGGAACGTCGCTTCACACTGGCCAGGCACACATCCATTTTAAACGACATCACTGCTCGTGCCTCCATCGATATGGCTGATGACGAAGCACTACTTCCCCGAAGTCGTCGGGGAAGTTTGTTCCCAGCGTCTGCTTTCATCGATGATTATGCCGAGGCAAATGAGCGAGAGAGACGGGCTAGTTTAGTTGATTTAGGTTTAGACAAGTTTGCCATGTTGAATTCATTACGTCGACAAAGTGATAGCAGCGTTCGCTGCTCAAGTATGACTGCTTCTATTACGGAGGCTATCAAAGAGGACGAAGAAAGTGTTCCTGAGAACGGGAAACTTTCTGATGAGTCTCAATCTGAATCTACAGCGTAGCTCTATAAGCTTCGTTGAATATTATTTCGCTTTATTTTTTCTCTATTGTATTTTTGAGTTTCTGGTAGTGGATAGTTTCAACGTCGAATAATTTTAATGTTTCATGCATGTATAACTAAATGATAAGTTAGATACAAATTCCTTGCAAAAACTAAGGATGTTATATTTATAGTTAATTGCTAATTTTGATTTATTACTAACTTCCTCTTTTAATTTTGAAGCCTAAGGAGCAAGACAATCGCAACTCTTGTGCGAATCGAGATCCTTGTATCAAGTGTACATAACCTGCTTCGTTGACCTTATCCAAATAACTTGACACACTCCAACCTGAAATGAAACCCTTCCCTCAAACCTTATCCTGCTTTCATGAGAAAGAGACTTTCCTCAACATCTTCCCTGCTCTGTAATTATTACCATGTTTAATATCTAATAAAATCGCACAATTTTGAAATATTCATTTTGCTTTGAAATGTAACGAAATTCAGCAATAAACGATAAGCAATGCATTGCGTATATGGTTTATTTCTAATAGAATGTAAATATATAATAATCTATTATTTTGGCTTGGTTCTTAGCGTAGTCGAATAATTTTGCCATCTGCTTCATTCTGCTCAAATCGCATTCTTAATCATGATCGCCAAATCAGGAAACATTTCGGCGGATAACAAAATAATTTCAAAAATACAGTATTTAAAAACGTACTTGCTTTATTCTTATTTTGATTTCATTTATCTGCCAAACATTACACAAAGTAAAATCTTCCATCCGAATTCTCGTGCCATTCCCTTTAAATTGAATATAATTAAGTTCAAATCCACACAAGTTACCTTTCCAACAGGACCCGGACCTGTTCGTGGATGAATCACAGAAGCAGGAACAAAAGAACCAGAATGCCGAACCAGATGCCATTGCTTCCCTAAAACAAAAGCAAGACGAGCTACTAAAACACAAGCGGTCCTATTTTGTTCGCATGGTATGAATCTATGCTCTCAATACCGTAGCGAGAGATTCTCTTTTTCTGAACTCAATCAAAAACTCATATTTTGTGCTGGAAAAAAATCAGGTCAGCGATCCGAAGATCTACAATCCAAAAATCGTGAAAGCCAGAGTTCCAGCAATCAAAGCTCGCCCATCATTTCCACCAATGGATCACCCAGAAGAAGACGATGAAATCCAAGCACAGGCCCAAGTCCCTTCCTCAGCCACTCAAGCGAGTCCGATGTAAGTTGTTTTGCCACTTGGAGCTCTCTCTCTCTCTCTCTCTCTCTCTCCGTCCTAGTTTGCATGGTTCAAAATCTACATGCCTCTCTCTTGCCAATTACGGCTGATTAGGTGTAAAAAAAAGTCAGAACTCGGAACTGCATTTGCCTCTCCAAGACTTGGAGAGTATCGTAGCCTCCTTCGTTTTTCCTTGTTTCTAATACCGATTTAATGGGCTTGCTCAGCAAAACTGCAATAAATCATCATTCGAGCGTGAGCAACGACTCAACTCTGCTCCTCTGATCATTCTCATGAGAGAACGTACATTAGCGGTGTGTGGCGGAGAAGGATTATAGAGTGTTAGATGCCACTGCTTTTGTTCTCCTCGTCTGCCCGCATTCTTTTGCTTCTTGAGCATCCTCCATCCTGCCAAAAGGTACGCGTTTACTACACACGCCATTCCAGAGAACCGGAAAGGGGAAAAGCCTCTATGCAGACAAGAAGATAAACTAGACATATTATAGAGATGTTACTTTCTCCTCAATGAATGGAGAAAGAAAGTAGGTTAAAAGATTTTCTCACTTCGTTGGCTCAACGCTGGCAAATTAATGGTCTTTCCATTATTCAGATTTGAGAGGGTACATGACTCATAATAATGATGTGAATGGCTTCGTATATTTGGTTCTAGAATACGCTCTTGCGTACATAATGCCACTAAATAAAGTCAGGAATGAGTGAGATGTGTATGTTTCGATATCGCAGCGCTACACACACTTTCTCTCCACTTCCTTTCAAAGAACACTTGGTTGGGAGCAGTTGATGCGTAGAAAGTGGTGAGAATTTTGTGCTGAAGGTAAAATAATAAAAAAGAGATTTGTGTTGAAGATGCATCGACTAACATTCCGACCTGGAACAGAGACGTCTGGATATAGTCAAAGAATGGATTGAATTTATGAAACCTTCAATAGAATTTGGCATTTTATAAAAGACAAGTTATGAAAATGAGAAGCGGAAAGCGAAACTAATCATTCAAAGCGTCATGCAAAGCAAAAATCCATTGTTTCAGGGAAGTGGGGGAGTGATGATGAACTATTCCTTCATAACGTATAGACACTTTTTTTGTGGTGTTGATTGTTGTTCCCACAGGTCTACTTGGATAAGCTGGCCGTTAGCGTTTATGTTTCAAGATATTGTGGAGGAAGTGACAAATGAGGTTCCATTCCGGTAATTCCCTACAAGCCCAAACTTAATACATAATAATACACGTTCATACATATATTTTTTTCTTAAAGCATAAGTATACCTTTATTTTCCTTATATTAAAATCTTTAGGTTTAGAAATTGGGACTCGACTCTATCAATCAAGCCAGGAGGGGCATCTGGATCCACCAAAACATCTCCAGAGTCAGATCATCAGCTGCGCCCTGCAAGCCCAAACCTACCTCGGAGACGAAGCAAATCTCCACTTCCGCCAAGTGGTGTGAAGTCGCCCACACAAACTGCGACCTTGCTTGGAGCTCCCAATCAGCCAAGGAAGGGTTCAAACCCTTGTAATCGTCTCAGTCCTCCGAAGCAGCAGTAGAGAAGGGAAAAACATTACTTTCATCTCTCACTTGAGGAACGATGAGAATCAACTTTCTCCTTGAAATAGAAATTTACGCAGGCCGCTCGTAATGTCTAGCTGATACTATACAAATAGTGTGCAGCTATATATACTATAGTAGTGTAGTCCTTCTTGCTAGAAAATGTGTTTTGGAAATTAATGCTCCTTTCTCCATCAATAAATGTCTGTAAGTTAATTAGCATGGCAGTTTGATCCTGATAGATTTACTCTCATTTGGATGACGACGAATACGCGTAGTGGCAATTGGAAGGTTACAATGCAACGTCTCATATGAGAGACCCTGTCAATGTCATCAATTCACAGTTCCTTCAGCAAAAAGTTTCATATCGATGTTAAAGGTTATAAACAAGTGATGTGATGCAATGTAAGGTTACAAACGTATGAAAAAATAGTTGAATAATTAGTGCCGCTAGTAATTCCCATTAGAACACTGTAGCTTTTGACTTGTACGTAGATTGTCATACATATGCACACTTGTAGTAAAAATCAAATGCAGCTCTCTCAGTAAACTGAATAATATATATATTTGCCTTCTGTTTTTATTATCACGATTCACGACATGATAAAACTTACATAATATTCGTCAACAACATCATATATACGTATTATTTATATATATATCTCTCTCTTTCCAATTATTGCAAATGCAATGTGAATATCAGATTATTCGCACACATTTTAACACTTCACATATAAACTCATATCTTTTCTCCTACCTTTTTTATACATTAACTCGATACATGTTTTTTACAGCATAATATATATACTTTCCTTTTCTGTGAACGAACACGCTTTTATGCATATATAACAGCGTTTAACATACAAAAACTAACGTTTGAGGTCCGCATCGAATATACAAACATAATGTTTTAAAAGCTTCGTACTTCTTGATGACAATTCTATGTTTAATAGTAAAATTTACATTTTTAGCTCAATAATATCAGTAGGATTAAATCGTACACTTTTGAAATGAGTACTACAGATCCATGTATATACAAACATAATTTCTTAATTCAATTTTTTTATACCTTTGGTCATTTTTTGTTGCGTGAATAGTGAATATGTACTCGTAATGTGGTCTTCAACATTTTTGTATGCACAGAATTTCCCGTACTTTATTTTGCTAACTTTTCTATAAAGTAAAAACGGTTTCGGAAGTTTGAATTTATACCCTTAAAGAGAGGTAAAATTAATATTGGCATTGCACATTCCAGTAGCATTTTGGTAAGCTTCTCTGCGTTTATAATTTGGTGAAAGCTGATAAATTCAACCTGTAAACATTTTCTTTCGGTTTAACTACAACGTTGTATTTTTTGGTGTCGATTTATCAAAATTAACCCAAATTCGAGCACCTATACAATATAACATGACGTGTGTTCAGAAAATCATAAAAATTCGAAAGTCAAATACGATCATTGTATTTTGCTAGCTGCCACAAAAAATGTTACTCCAAGTACGTTTGGCAATCAATCAACTCTGACTAGAACAGAATGCATCTAGCAGTTCAAAACTTAGCGGATATTAGTAATCATAATAATAAGTAACTTATAAAGTGTTTAAGATGGATTACACATTTCCAGGCAAGTCCTCAGCTTTCAATGCACAGCTAAGACATCAATAATTAATTGAAATTTGAGATTAATAGAACTTGTGAAGCTGCCGAGTGAGCAGTTATAAACATATCTTTTCCTTGTATACGGACCGCTTTTATAATTGTGTATATAGCCTTCCAGTGACTTTGAAACTTTGGCAGGAAGCTAGTGAAAGTTATACCATATCATCATCATCATCCTCAGATCATTTCGCAGTAGAGAAAACTTAAAGGCACAAATCATGGTTGACATTAGAAGAACATCTAGTTTTTGTGACTAACACTTTCACCTTATTACCCACATACTCTTGGCCTTCAGTTCATTCTACTTCTGCCTACGAGTTTTACGTGATAAAGCCCTCGTCTCCCGTTAACCTACTACACTAAGATAATATATTATAATATATTCAGCATATAAAATGTAAATTCTCACTTTTATGGCATCATTTGAGAAAAAAGAAGCTACTAGCTACAAAGCCTTATACATTATCGTGATCTACATACGAGGACAGTTGTGCCCTATCCAAAAGTTCACTTTCGAGAGAGAACTCTTATATGCATAACCTTTAGTTAATAGCATGGCAAGGAAAGTAATAGATGTGCCTGGTAAAATATTTCTTGTGGTTTGTGTGCATTCTACTCCAACATTCATTATAGCGTATAAGCACTTTTATGTGACCACTGTGCAAGTTCAATATGATCTATGAAGAATAATAATATATGGCCATTATAGAGTTTTGCACACAAAAAATCCTCTATCAAAGAGTCGGAAATTCACTGAGCAAGAATATAACAAATTCAACTGAACAGAAATTCGGGCAGTCGATGAAAACTTTCATCTGATTTTAGCATTAAAGCATGGCATTTGATAAATACGTCAAGGCCGATTAACCACGGATGTCAATACATCATCTACATTCTCCGGGAAACTTATGAAGTACCGGGCCGAGCACACAAGTGAGCTGACGTCGCGCAAAGATACAAATATATAATCCTCTCTCGTGAAATTCTCTGGAATCGATTTGTCTTATTGAGTCTTGCCAAAGTTTTTGTTGTGAATCTCATCGAAGGAAAGATGCAAAGGGGAAGTTAGCAAAATTCTTAGTATTGCTGAAACACGACTCTAGCTCAGCTCCATCAAAATGGAATTGGTGTGTGCTTCTCCATTTTCCAATGATCGCTAAATAATTGTAAAAGCTTTTGGCAGAAATTTCAACGAGTTTTGTAGAATGCGTGTGTTGTGGAAAGCTCAGTTTGCAACAAATCGTTAACCTTATACGAAACTAAATTAAACCTTTTGTCCTTTGAACATATACTTTTCCACCAAATGCTTCGTTGATGGTAACCTGTTATCTAGAATTCTAAAAACCGAATCTATTATGGCAGGATACTTCACTGTTGTTAACCAATGCTCCAACTCGAGTAAACAAAGACTACAAAAGCATATACACTCTTTCTCTCAATCCAAAATTATAATTTGCAAAATGGTGAAAGTGCTTTTAAGGGAACTTGCAATGAAATAAATATGAGGAGTGGATTTGTGGATGATGATGTGTATACTAATATTGAATTGAATATTTATATCTGCTTTGAGAGTGTTTTGTATGAAAGGAAACTCTAGGTATTAGGTGGGATATAATATAATATATATGTTCCTCTATTATATTGCACAAACTCTTAATCTACGACTTAAAAGTTAGCATTCAACGAGCAAAAAACAATGAATGTGTGTGTGCTGTGTGCTGAGAGAGTGCACACAACCGTCAGCGACTGAAAATGGTATGTTGCATTTAAGGTAGAGTGTACGTATTATCTTATTTTAATATTATTACACTGAACGTTCAGCTCCGTTAAACTTTGTTGTTGCTATCTGCATACTGCACAATGGTCCTCTCTTTGTAGTAAATCTCTTCAGACTCCTTGTCACAGAGGAGGAGAATCACTCCTCCGAAAAGGAATATTGACGCTCCCCAGCCAACTCCGTAAGACCAGCCGAATTCCCACACTCGACGCTGACCTGAAAGGTGAGATAGGAAATGAGCATACATTTTCATGAGAGAGAGAGAAAATCATAAATTCCTATTCTCGCAGGCTCGCACATATATTTTCATACACTATAAAGATTGGTTATAGAGAATAGAAGGATATAAAACGTAAACTGATTAAAAAGCTCGTAGCGTTGTAATTATAGGTATAAATTACAGCTCCCCATCTATACATTTAGCATTTTACTCTCTGAAAGGAAATACTGCGTGATGTGTGACGTGATAGTGAAAATAGTCGAGTAACGACGAGACGACTTACTTTTGTCCATGATCTGTGAGAAGCACACTGGGTACACAACCAACGCCACGAGGACCAGCACCACTAGAAATAATGAAAATGCCAAAGTTTATTACTTTCTCTCTCTACCTCAGTCGCTCGCTGTAATTTTTGGCATGTGAGATAAAATTACATCCTATAAGCTTTTATGAATATTGTAAATCCGCCTTCCAGTCCTTAGGTTAGATTCACAAGTCAAATTGCAATCATATTTCAGCTTATATCTCTATCGCATTTATAATGTGTGCAAGCACGGCTGGAAGTCGAGACCTAAATTATACGTTTCTCCTCGGAACGTATTTACGTGGCTGGCTGTTGTGGTCCTCTATTATTGCCAACGCATGATGCTTCACAGCTACTTCGCGGCGGAGAATGAGTAATGACCACCTTTACTCGAATGCCCTTTCCATATTTAGGATTTTACAATTCCATAAACATTATACATTTCCCATATTTTTCAAAGTAGTGATTAAAGTGAATGAGGAAAGATCACACAGACTTTTTCTAAAAACGTACAATATACAAACTGGCAATTTTCAAAGTGTTTTTTCAATGGTTATACGATGTATATTAGTGCGGAGATACAGTCTTTGGACTAGACCTTCGGAATACAACTAACTAAGGTACATGTGTCGCCATGTTTCTTTTTAAGTTTAAGAACACGCATCTAACGGATGCACATCATGCCCAATGTGTAAAATAATAATCGCCATATAATAAGAGTGTGATATGGGTACAAGGACTTACATGCCCCTGCCATTACATAAACAGCGATTCGGTAGTACTTGTACTTCTTATTCGGGTCCCGACACCTCAGGCCCAAGGCTGTCAGCAAAGTTGCGAAAAGGTCCACGAATAAGCCGAGGAGGAAAAACCCAGCTGCCACCACAGTATATCCTGTAAAAATTTACATTAAGACAACGAACGGCATAGAGATATAAGTAGTGCTCTACTACTCCTGACATCTGAGAAAACTCTTTTGTCAATTTAAACCACATAAATCACTGCCACATGTCGGAGATTTTGGTTTTTTACGTAAGCATGTATGTACCTTGATGATTCAGGTCGATCCGATGACAACCTTCTGTAGACTGCTCTGTATTGCCTGAGACAAATGGCACGTTCGAGGCGTCCTTTTCCACACAGTACACGAACAACCCTGGATGATATCAAAAAACGAAAAATCATGAAACACGTAAAGCTAAAGAGAGATACGAGATTCCTGAAGTCGAAGTGCATTTCTTCCAAAATTATGAATGTCCGTTGGAATAGGGAAATTCTGAATCGTTGGTAAGAATCATCGTTAATCGTTATATCATCGAAGTGTAAGCTGCAGTTAATTGTGAACCAAAGTAAACGAATTTATTGTCATCGATCATAAAAATGGAACACGTCACACTACATGCATCAGAGGAAATTACATTTCCGGTTACTCACCGCGTGAGACATTAAAGACACGGAGAATGTTTGGAGTGGAGAAATCTTGCGTTTGTAAAATCAAGAAACACAACAACTCCAACAGTATTAAGTGATAACCCTGAGTAAAATGTCCTCATGAAAATAAGAAGAGCAATTACACCGTGATCTTGCGTAATGCATGTAAGTACAAACCTTCGCAAAACCACAAACTAATACTGACGATCTCGGTAAATTCTATACCATTCTACGTAATGTTCTGACTGAAGGTTAATGTATTCATATTGAATATTGAATGTCTAACAACATAACTAAAAGCTATCGACCAAATTAGAGTAAACGTAAACACAATGACGTGTCCGCAAGTATCTGCATAGAGCAACATCGCAATACACTTATTGTATTGTTTATGCACACACACACAAACACAATACACTCCAAACCCTTAATGATTCTCATTAAAGCTCACCTTGTCTGTAGCCGTCTGCGATGAGCCATTCCGAGGCTGCCAGTCCCATCAGAAGAAGGATGCTAGCAAAGCAGCCACAAATGAAAGCTATCACCTGTTGGAAACATCAAAATATTTTAGTTACAAAAATTAGAATGCTTTTCAAATAAATAGCAAAAAATGTTCTTCATAAACTTTTGAAAGCTTAGGCTAGCTCCAATTAATTAATAAAAACAAGCAATAACCGTAGCATATGATGCTTGCCAAACCTGTTGCCAATTAAATTAAAATATTTACTCCTCTAGGTATATGGAGGTTGCGAACTCATAACATTTAATCTTTATATAAGTAAACTTACAAGAAAAATCATCTTCATATCAAAATGCGAACAAAAATTATGCACTACTATAAAATGATAGTGGACTAGTAACGAAAGAAAATAGTATATTTGCAGAAAACAGAGAGTAAACTATTAGGCATTGCAAATCTGTGAATATGACATGAATTAATGAGTAGACAGATTTAAACAGACAGTATGAGATTCTCACCTTAGACCCACAGTTTACAGGCATTTTAAAGGATTTTTATAGCAAGGCTATAAGCTAACGAAAGCAACTTTCAGTTTCGTTTAGCAGATAACTGAGATCTCCCACTTTCTTATTGGGAAGATGAAATGATTAAAGTAGAAGTGATGCAACAGAGAAGTGAAGAGAAGAGTGAAGAGAATTACATGGATCAATTAAACGCAACAGTTTATTTAAGCTTAAGCATCGAATGTCACTTTTACAAACACACAATTTATTCACGTTAGCTAATTCCAATCCCCATTTCCAATTTTTTTGTGGAATGCAAATTGCTTCAAGTTAAGTTTCCATCCCGGTTGGCTCACTACACATTAACTCATTTTGCATATTATAGTACTTGTTTGTTGAACGAACAAAATGAAATCTGTTTCGTATTTTAGAATGAATTAAAGAAGTAATTATTCTGACCTAAAAACTGTTCATAAAGTTTCTGATTTATTTCCGTGGGCACTCAATTTGGCTTGTGTTTTAATTGCGGGCATACCTATGAGCAGTGCACATAAAACACCACGAGATTGTAGTAGATGCGTATCCTTCATTCGCAATAAATGTGACATATTTTACACGAATTTTTTGTGTGGGGTAGGGTTACACAAATCTTTGATTTTATGGATCTTAGTATTGGAGGCGGGCTAAACACAACTTTCCTTCACCGTAAAACTCATGTCAGTTGGGGTTTATGCATTGTCAAGGGAAGGAAGCATATATATTAACGCGATTTAATTTTTAATGACACGCTTACAATGAAAATGCCATTCGGATGTAACCTACATATACACATATGTTACAGATGCTTGGTATATATGATATTCATAGAGTCCACATAAATTGTTTGCGGTGAACCATAGCTAAAGAAGAATAGAAAGCTGCTTTATGAGAATCCAGTGTTTTTGTGTGAAAAAAACGAGTGGTGAAACTAGTTCAAGATGATGTGGGAGCAATTTTCATTTGTCTTTGAAAGGAAGTTTTGATTTGACTATGGCTACCCTCTTAAACCCTGTTTCTCATTTGACACAGTAAATTTATTACGCGGATTTCTCTGGTTAGTATATAATGATGATGAAGACGACGACGAAGTTGGAATGCCAGCGTAAAAATTGTGTTTTCTTCTCTCTGCCACAAGGCTTGTCATCTTTTTTTCTCCTCAGCTTGTTTATTAAAGCAAATGGGAGGAATGTATGGCAAATGGGAAGATAATGGAGTAACAAATGTTAATACGGTTATAGTGTTGGGAAGATGAAAGAGGAGAGAGACCGAGGAGACCCTAAGGCTTGCAATATATTTCACTACTTTTGAACTCCCGAACAACGCAGTGAATGCAACAGGAAACATTCCACCATTACTCATGCCACCACCACCACTCCGTCTTCTCACTCTTTGCTCACATATCACCCTAAGATGAACTTGAAGCGAAACCCGTAATCAGGATGATGGTGGTGGATGATGATGCTGACGATGAGTAAGAAGAAGGAGAAGAATTTGTCGAAAGAGCAAAGGGAAAACACAAGAAAGATATGAATGACTCGACTGTTAGAGGCAGAAAGATTAACACCACGCACACATCAAGACAGACGCAGGAAGCACGCCAAGTTGTTCACAATTTTTACAAATTAGACACACTTGCCGCAAGAAGAGATAACGAAATGTTGAGGAGTAACAAGATATAACCGATTAGCGAGAAGTTTTCATTTTTAGGAACACTATTCGAGTTTGCTTCTCACGTTTACGCAACTCTGATATATGCACATGTGTATTATGAGTAATGTGACTCAGCTCAGCTTTATTTGTTAATTCCGAACTCTGCTTGCTGTGCTGACGATGCTGGTGTAAACCAGGTTTAAATTCTTGCTTGAACCAGAACCAGACACAAAAGCCAGCAGAAGCCCAAGAGCGTACTAATTTCAGCCGGAAGTTGAACCCTGCGTCCAGAAAGTCGATTACCAGAGATAATGATAATAACGTTGTTTACCTTGTGTAATATACACAACCAAACATATATATGCTAAATTGGAAATTTTATAGTTTTTAGCGTAAGCAAAAGACTCGAAGACTACTGGATATAACACAAACTTTCATTTATTTGTACATTTCATATTATTATGTATGGACAAATGTTTAAAATGATTAACCTGAAATGACTCAATTCTGAATCCTCCTCGTCCTCTTCTGACTCGACGAACACTTGCTTTACCATTATTCCTACCGTTGCTTCTATCACTAATCAAATCACTTGTTCCATTTCGTGTGCGACTACTATTGGGATTGCTTACTTTATTAAGTGCCGCACCGTTGCGGCCACTAGTACTCGATATATTACCATTATTAATTAAAAGGGGTTTGCTATCACCACTTGTTGACTGTTGAGCGTGTCTCGGGCTTCGCGATAACGAAGTCGAGGGAGAGAGGTAAGGATTCATATTGCTCGTTATGAGCCAGTCTGGTTGTCTTTTCGGAAATAGTTTGAGATTTTCTTCGTCATCTCCCGAATATCCTCCATATTCCGGAGATTGAGAAATCGCAGAGATCTCATTCTCGTCTATGGGCCTCATCTCATTGAACCTGTGAAGTTGGTGGTTGTGGTTTGGCTTTCGATCTAAAGACGAAGATATGTATCCTACTCCTGGACTTCGATTGGACGACGGAGATGGAGACGTAAGAGATCGCAGTGTGTCACTGCTGAACATTATACTATCTACGTTGTTACCCTTTTTATTCATTTTGGATTCGAGTGTTTTGGTAATTGATTTTATCTTCTTGAGCGTTTAAAAAAGCGAATGCAGCACGAAAATGAAAACTTTTCACAACATAAATTTAAGAACACAAAAGGGGGGTTTACAATCTCTAAGAATTTTCGTTTCGCATGTATTATCCATCTCGTTGATTCACATCACGTGTAATGAGCAACAGTTCTCAAAAATGATGGCATGCATCTGATAAACAGCGTTACTAAACCAAAAAGAAATCTCACAAGTGTGCTCACTGAATACAAACCATTTCGCAATAACTTGTATAATTCTGATTGAATATGACAACGGCATTGATGACTCTGCCTGCACACTTGCACATCTTTTGCTTTTATATCACTTTACAGATCTCTTCCAAACAAAACAACGTCTAAGGCCACACATGCAACTTGTCTGTTATCGTCATAAGAAATCTGAAATTGAAAACAATATAAACTGGCTAACTTGGAGTTGCACAGCAAACTTGTCACAAACAAAACGAAATATATATTCGATTTCAGAATCAAGATAGGAGATTGTCAAAAAATCACAATGACCAAACTTGAAAAATCAGGAAGGATCCTCTGAGCACCGAGCTCTCACACACTCACTCATCACTACACGCTTTCTGTGAAGAAAATCTCTCTCCCCTCATCCTCAACAACAACCATTGACTAATTGACTGCTCTCTGGCTTCAAATGCCAAAGCCACATTCCACCGTGGCTACGTGGTCAGAAACTAATTTTTGCACTGGTGTATAATATACATAGCATCGCTATTGTTGCGGATACTGTTGAGTCAGCCATTCATTCTAAAACGACAGGAGATTCAGCACTATTTCTCCCCTTTTTACATTACGAACCTGTTGTTGTGTGGAGTGGAGGTACAGGCAAAACGCGAATCACTTTTATAAGTACGACCATTTATTTATATCGGCAAAGGATGACTATCTTCGTCGTCGTCGTATTCACCTCTGTAATTTAATGCACGTGTAATGTGTGAAATTGATGCTACGTCATGCATAAATGTTTGTTACTCACAACATGACCAACTAATCATTCTTGTGGCTCCTCATAGTCACTAATACACCACTACCACCTTTTATACGACTCATTGTGATAGTAAAACCTTCGCCATTTTACTACCAAACATAATTCTTCCACCGTTCCTAGTTCAGGCGAACATGGACACTTATATTTTTTCGAAGGAGCGACCCAATTTGATGATGTGAAGCCTTATTTTCAAAACAACATGAGTAATTGAGTTTGTCGGAAATGGAATGATTTTCCACAAGCTTCACAACATCAATTCAACAACTCTTCCGATCAACACATCAAACAGAATAATTTTACACAATTTGCGGAGAGACAAAGTTTCAATGTATCTACAGAATGAAAAAAAAACACGAAACAATTTTTTTTCCAACTCGGACAAAGCTCAAATTTCCTAATTCAATTCAGTGCTGATTTGTTCATTGTCAACGAATAAAGTTGCATTTCTCGTATCAGTATCACTACAAGTTTCATTTTGGCTTGGACAGACATAGACGAACTCTTGCATCCACCTGCTCCCCTCTCACAACTCACAAATACGAGCTGAGATCTGATACGAATGAGTTGTCAATGTTGAAATGTGCACTAAAAGCTGAAACTCAATCCGCGATGGCTGACCAAAAAGTGATTATGTTTGGTAACCTGAGTCAAGAATGTAACCAACTTTAGAAGCAACACTAAAATATTTTTACACGAATGCGAACCTAATGTTTAAAAAGAATGATGTGATCATCATCAATGTAAAAAATTGTGTTATTGAGATATTTTGCGTCTCTCACTCTTGTCTGCTCAATAGCACATATATACTACATCCTTGATTACAACGCTTTTACTAACTGCTCTTCTCCTTAGAGGCTTCTGTGTGCTTAGTCTCACAATGTGTGAATGCAAAGTTAAAAACAAAATTTTGATGCACAAGCTCAAGCAAGGATGATTAAAGACCCTCGTGAGTATACGAATACGCACTCCTCTGCTATGGAAAACGAACATAACTCCTCTCGTGCAATGAACGCTTCACAATGGAATATACTGATATTATACATATGCTGCACAACAGTTTACAAGGAAAATCGAGGGAAGATGGAATCCATATAAAGATGTAAAAAAAGGTCTTGAAGCAAAAACATTGCCCACCAAGTCGAACAGAAAAAACGGTGCATTCATAAGACGTAATAATGATAGCTACAACCCAGACCTGTATACGTATACCTTGAGTTTTTTGTTTGGAGAAGTTCTCCCCGTCACTAAGAATATAATGGATTTTAGTGAAGAGATACGGTGAAGATTGAAGTTACTACTTATACCAAGTGCATATGCCGGATGGATGGTATTAGTTTGCTTTAAAATGGAGAACGAAGCCTCTTGCATTTAACAATGCCAATATACAAACTGATGAAGTTAGTCAGGCAAGGGTGGCCTTGTGAGTTTTCCACACAAGCATACTGCGTGTGCATCATTCATGTGCATGTGCAAGTGTTCAGGCTGAAATAGCGCCGCATACAACAATATATTTGTGTTGCAAGCAAAAGCAAAAGGCTTTTCCATGAGTCCATGACTGACAAATCGTGCTCTCGTAGTAGTCGTAACGTTAAATAAAAGTTAGCCCAAGGCACAGAGTTCCCTATATTTACCAGAAACACAATACATTTCACCAGCTCAGCAGCATCCTTTAAGCAAACGCATATATATGAAATTATGCATGAGGATAATTCGAAAAGTCCGAAATGACTACATTTTCTGTTACAAATAAGTGAGAAGGGGAGAGCGTGAGAGTGCGGTATTGCGGTGAGAGGAGATGAAGAAATAAGATTGAAAGTTGCTATCCTCACGAAATTTATGGCGAAACCACTGTTATACTTTACTCCAGTTGTCACGCTCATATGCTTGCATGCCCACTGCACCTGCCGCCTCTCTCAGCCTTACCTCAACTTCATAATAATACTAACCGATGATGATATATACGAACATCTATACTTTCTACATGTAACATTCCAGCTACTTTTAAACAGACATTGACATCGTAAATATTACATACAGATCTAGTTTTTTTAAACCACAGAGACAGAACAAAAAAAGTAGTATGCCTGAAGCATCAGGAGCAAAATTGATTTTCCAGAAAGAAGCAGCCGGAATTCCAATGTGAATCTGTGCCATGCTTTACAGTACAGCCGTGTGCTTCACAATCACTGATCATTACATATTGCTTTTCCTCGGGTTAGAGCCACACATTGAACAATCAAAATGAATGCATAAAAAATTTCTTTCTGGTCCACACATTAAATCCTGTCAATGACAAAAGTTTATTCTACGGAAAACGAATTCTTTTCGACACGTTTCGATGAGGTCAAGAAAAGAAAACATCACACCACTTTTTTATGCATCCAGCGAAACGCGAGTAGATCGCGAGGAGCATAGGAATATTTTTCCATCTCATCGACCTAAATACTATCTCATTCTTAGCATCAAGCCCCATGTTCACTCAAGAAGACAAGTGAAACGTGTCGAATGTCAACAAGAAATCTCCATTTTCCCATTTGACGTTGTGTTCAATCCTGAATCCTTTTGTAACTGATGATATAAGAATAAAGGAGTGAGCACAAGGTGAGAGCAGTCATGACCAGAATTCTCTGTAACAATTCCTAAGACATGAAACCACACACAAGCAAAATACAATATTATGTGAACTGGATGAAACACTGAATGTCGCAGACTTTCAACTTATGAAACTGTCCAAAAATCGATTATTCTGGGAGAATTTATGGATTTAATTATCATTTGCTGTAAACCACGACTTTAATACTACAATGCTGCTCAGATGAGACACAAGTGCAGTTACAAGGTGCAGATGCAACACAATGTTCCTTGGTTTATTTGGGATGTCCTTGCGTAGGCGTCTTTAAATGCACGACAGGCGACATAAGCCGATACCTACACTTAATAGTGATACTGATCCTGCTCATCAACTAGTTTCATGACATATTATTTATTTACCTTGTAGAAAGGAACAAACAAGAGAAGACGAGCAAGAGCACACACACACGCCGAAATATAACTTTTAATTTAGTCTTGGTCCCTACAATAATCTGAGAAGGAGATTAGAGTAGAAACACGCCCGCGCTGCCGCTGTATATAAACACAATCTACAAATCTTGACAGCGAATAATGCTAGCTACGTGCTGTACGTGATTTTGCACGCCTCCACAGATCAAATCCCAAGGTTTTTCTCATAATCCTGGTGAGAATGGGATAATAATATCTCTCATTATCAACAACGTTTTCGAGTGCGATATAATACTTTATGAGATGACTCTGACTGGCTAGAGAGAAGTTACCTTGTGTTACCTTTTTAGGTGTGCTAATAACAAGTGCTTTATCCCATAGTGAGAGGAGAGGATATGATAAGACATTCTCATTTCCTGTTGTCTACTCCTGAACTGTTTAAGGAAACGAACTTGTGTACATACCATTTCCAGTATCCTGTGTCAGATGTGATAATTTTAGCATTGCGTTTCAATAATAATAATGCCCACACACAAGTCAAAGCGACATAAAACAGAGCACCAAACCAATATCGGACCGGGACACAACTTTCATAAACCTAAGCACGATAAATCTGGGTATTGTTTGAACACACGCGATATTTGGATATATCACAGTATTCACAGCACAAGTAAGAAAGAATACACTGGGAGCATTTAAATACAACCTTGACACTATATAAACCCTTAGAGCCACACTTCTTTTCACTGACGATGATATTTCCACAAATCTCTTTCCTCTACACCTCCATGTGCACTCTCAAATCCCTTCATTCACATTCACAGCGAGCAATGTTTTCGCAGGAGAAAAGCAGAGAAATGTTACATTTGAGGGAAATGGATGCTGCCAAAACCGCATTCCATACGACACTAAGCTCACATTCCACACTGTGTCCAGACTAATAGCTGTGTGCTTCTTTTGGAATCTTCATGCTTTTAACTTACATAATGCATCCACTTTAGTTCAGTACATTCAACCAGGTCAAGTAGTAGGGAATCGGAGCGTTAAGACTTACGAGCACATATAGTAGTAGAGATGGCATTCGCCATTATAGCGGATTCAGAGATTCCAAAATTTATAGAAAACTTATTCCCACACCGATTATTCACATTACATAACACAATGATTTCCAAACATGCGCTTTACGATGGCACATTTCCAGAATTTCTCCTGTTTACCTTTATTTAGGCATATATTATATGTTTTATTTATAACCAACACTTGATCGAAGCTTACATATTTATTTATTACATGACATCGTACGACCTTTTTATGTTATGGGAAATATATAAATGTGGGACAATTTAGTAAAATGATGTAGTTTCTCAGCGTAGCTTTTCAGAAGTAAATCGAAGCGTATATGTATAGGACTTGACTTCGCATGGAAATTTATCAACAACTAATGGAAACTGACTTTCAGCACAAGTGCATTATCATAGAATGGTGAATGCATGTCATGTCGGATCGAAAGCATGTACGAAGAACCCCATCAAAAACCCGACCTGTCAACGAAAGACTAATAGCTGTGGAATAAAAACGCTATATGTATCTCCTCACATTTTCCTGGAGAAGGCTCTTTCACAACGCAAAGTAGCGTATCAAAAGGATGTGATGCGTAGGAGAAACGAGGACCATTATTGATGACAACATTGACAACGATGCACAATCCTATCATCTCTATCTGACACTATATATGTCTCAGTGTAATCCATCGTGAAAAATGACGCACCAAGAACTCACATGTGTAAAAATTTACCTAAACCCTAATGGTTTCATATGCTCGCATAAAAAATTAAATTGCACTTCACGTGTGTATCTCTCCTTAAATTGTCGCTTGTGGCTTTAAGGCAAAAAACACGGTATTTTATGAAAGTCCAATAATAATAACAATAATAATAATCTCGTCACATTAACAAATATTTTGGAAGAAACGATTCTACAATTGAAAGGAGATTTCTGTTCGTATCATACAAAAAAGAGAGATAACGCTGTAGACAAGTGTCCACAGCTAATTAATGAAGCTATGGCGTGAGCTGAAATTAAAAGTGAACCCACGCTGGACGTGGTTCGTAACAATTATTGTTTTCTTTTGATTTATTAGTTACCAATTTCAGTTCCCATTGTTCCATAGATCGGTACATGTAGATGCTGTTGATTTTAAAGTGTAGCGTGGGTAGTTAAAAAAGTTTCCACTTGTGACGGATGGTCGAAATGATTTGTAAGAAATATTTTATGATTCCAATGTCCACAACAAAAATCTGCCGCTATCATAAGCTTTGGCACATAATATTGATCATCACAAACTGGGAGTATAAAGCAGTTATTCCAACATAAACTCACGATTAGTTTATGCATGTAGAGTAACTGTTCCGGGGTTTTATCATGATGAAATATTGATGGGAATATAAAAGTTCCCCGAAATGAGCTACTGTTCGGAATGACTCATCGACATAAGCCTTCATGTTATATAGACCACAAAGTTGTAAAGTAAAAAGCCAAGTTTGGCTACACGCGCCCATGTCAGGAAGAAAAATCGTCAAATATTATATATGGTTTCGGAAATCTGTCAGTTTCATGCATCGTATTGCTCATTTTATTAACCATTATACTATCGGACATGCAATAGTGTACCTAGCTACGCAAATAATCTTTGCGTCTGACAGCTGGCTAGTTTTTTTTCTGCATCTGCTTATCGATGAAATGAATGTTATATGAATGTATATATACTCTTATCGTAAGAAACTGTTACGCGAACGAGAGGACTATTTCGAAGGATTTTATGTGTGCTAAACTCAGGAAATGGTGTCATGCAACTCAGGCATCTTTCTACAAAATGTAGCGAAGGAAGAATATGCCGACTTATATGCAAATGTTTCCTTTTACTCTCTGAATGCCGTGCACTTATCTCTGTCCAACCTGCCTTGACGTAATTTTTTTTCCTGTAAAATTGCCAACCGTCTTCTCTCCACAAGCATGCAAAAATGAAAAAAGTTACACTCGCTATTCTATAAAAAGAGCGCATTTTGGCGAGTGATTCTTACGTGTCTATAGATAATAAATTGGGAACTGTCAATGCTTGTGAAACTCAGATGAATTTCCCTTCCATGTGCAGATTAATTTCCCATCCTTTCTTGTCCCACTTTTCGGTTTGCGAAAAAAAATGCTCGTAATTTTTATGACAAGTGCGTGATCTGTCAGCACAATATAGCAGATACTCGCACAATGCTACATACTTTCCATTTAATTGGACTCTCAAAAGTTTGCCAGCTTAAGGAATTTTTTTGAGGAGGGATTAGCTAATTGAAAGCGATGAAGCTAATGAAAGCAATGATACGCTCGCGCTGCGAGTGAAAGCAACTAAATTGTTAATTGAGGAGGATTTAAATTTCCTACGATAGAACATTTTAAGCAAGCGTAGTATTTATTTTCGGTATACGATAATTGTAATAAAATTGCAAATTACCTTCAACGGTCTACTGATGGTGACTGTCTCTATCGTCGTGACCGGAGCCATTTTCCCCTCTGAAGGCCTCCTGAAGTCAAGAATATCCAAATACTCAAGATTATGAGATTTTGTTGCTTCCCAATCCGAAAGTATTTTGATGATTGTTAGTGAAACGAGACCACACACAGGAAAAATGGAAAATCTTATATATAACTACAGACGAGTTACACAACAGCTCTTCTACCCTACTAACATCGAAGTGACACAAACTCTTTTACATTTATATGATTTTTACTCAGAAATTAGAACTACTTTTAATCCTAGAAGCTAGCAATACAAACGGATGTTTTGAAGTTCAAAGGTACAAAAAATAACACCATAATTACTTTATCAGACTTTTAATTTAATAATAGATTGTAAATGGCTAATATTCAGAGTTGTGTAATATCCTTTTGTTCTAGTATTCTATTCAAAGAACAGAGATTTCGTGTTAATATCAATGGAAGGAGCACCCTCCTTCCAAAACTAATCTGAATTAAATGGCACTCAAAGTTAGGACGGGAAAATACAATATTTCTCCGATAGAAAACACTTTCAGCTAATTTCGTCCACTTTTAAAGTGTGCTTTTAGGCTCGTTTAAATCGAATTAATTCAAGGTTAGCGTTTTCGAGAAAACGTATTTTTGATTCTTATAGTGACGCAGAAATCGTAGCAGTATATTACTTGAACAGTCTATTCTAGTAAGTTAAATGACGCAGTTAGGATTAAGAAATTCAAAAATTCTTGCTAAGATTATTTCACAATAATTTGTAAATAAAGCACTGAACAGTATAGCTGCAAGTTTGTTGTGCCTGTAATAATCCTGGTTATTGCTTATGTATTTTGTAAGTACAGATTTTTGACTGATTCTTTTGAGTACCTTCGGTTATGATACGTGAAGTCTAGTTTACGAAAAGAACAACAATGAGATTTAATATAATATTATTAACATTTATTTCACAGAGATATGGTTATTATATAATGACGATTAGTGTCATTTGAATCTTTGATTAAATTACTAACAAGTTTAGCTGCTTCTATTGTACATCTCAAGAGTAATAAGAGGAACTTTCCAGGCACCAATGAATGAATTTTTTAAATATTTTTTGTACGTTTTAAGCAGATTAAGGAATTTCAATTTTGGAATGTCAAAGATTTTCCATACTACAGTTTGTCTCTTTTAGTTCAAGAAAGATTAGTGAATATTTATAATAAAAGACACACAATAGTAAGGAAATGTTAGCGTTATGCTGCGTGGTCGTTATTGGTTAACTTTTTTTCAACACTCTGCTCGCCGGTTATGCAGTCTCTGTTAATGGAATTATTTCAATCCACTCTGAAAATATCAAACATAAATCACATAAGCATTAAAAATATAAATTTTTAGCTGTTTACACCGTAACCTTTTATTATATGAAGCAATATGAACTTCCTTTCATGAGTTGAAGGTATAATTTACCTTTGCTTTGTTGAGTCGCCTGCGTCAGAGTCTTCAAATTCGCTGAACTCTGGAAGGGATTCCGCTTCGAAGCTTATGCCTCCAAATGTTCTAGGTTTCCCTTTGGTGGGGTTAGGATTTGCACTGACACCACTGGCAGATATCGGCAGATTACATTGGAGTGTAGGAGACATCGCACTTGCACCACAATCCTATGTTTGTCAATGATAAGTTTGTACTCTCACGTTCACACACACGAGATTGACAATTTCGCTGTTTATTATCTTTGTTGCATTTTGCATGCGAGGCTATACAAAGACAAGTCCAACAATAAAAGTTTCATAAAAATGAACTTTGGAGTTGGTATTGGATTCGCTTTAATTTGAATTGATTGCTTGCGTTTCTCTGCTCTGCTAACTGTAAACCCTCATGTGAAGATCCAACTACAGTTTTTCGAAATTGCTTATGGTTCCATGAAAATTTGTTTAATGTAGAAATATTCTTTGGAATGAAGAATGGTCCTAGAGTCGTTGGTTCAGATCCTTTAATGGAAATGACTCCATTCAAAGGAAACTATTGGATTTTGAGTTTGCTCAAGTACACCTTTCACCTTTCCTTTTCACGTAGATAAGGGTTGGTAGGATGAGTGAGTGCATGCGTAGCACAAGCACACCTGGATCGAGCTGCTCTCAACTCAATCTCCTCTTACGACACCGCAATGTAAAACTCGTGCAAATACTCAATTATTCAAAACTCCAATTCGTCGAGTTTGTCGGGATTTGCTGACGCAGTTTCTACTTTTAAGGCTTTATGAATGAGGCATTTCATTACACACACACACCACGATTCACCACAATCGGAGAACTGGAAATAAATGTGAGCCTGTTTCTGAAGAGCTCAAAAATCTGTGTGCTCCAGCCTCCAAATATTTATACGTGCCAATAATGTTCCGTTTTTAATGTGTTTTTTTCAATAGGGGTGTAATGACAGGAAATCAATATAAGTTCAAGTATTAAAACAAGAAAAAATGAAGTTTTAGGTATAGTCTCTGTCCAGAACTAGAGCTAATACGGGAAGAAACA
Source organism: Heteromurus nitidus (assembly GCA_034687055.1). Lineage (NCBI taxonomy): Eukaryota > Metazoa > Arthropoda > Collembola > Entomobryomorpha > Entomobryidae > Heteromurus > Heteromurus nitidus. The sequence goes on along the minus strand of JAQFZW010000039.1, from coordinate 85,402 downwards.
GTTCCGTTTTTTGAGAGCACCAGATAATGATGTAACCAGCCCCTTGTTTACATGGAATGGAGTACAAATAGACATGAAAATTCCAAACTTTCCAATCACCACGAGTAATTGATGTGCAGATCTATACACTGATATAACTCTTCCACCTTGTTCGCTTAGTAAACTTGCAAACACTTTATACATGCGGAGTATATACCAAATGTACACACACGAGCGGAGCGGATAGTTTCCTGTTTAGCTTTGCAAATAAGAATGTAGAGTGTTTGACGTGATTTCACTGTAAAATCTGTTAAACAAACAAAAAACTGTAGTAGAGTACAGATGCCTACGTCTGGCAGTTCCAGAGTGGTACACAATTTTTGCTTTAAAAAACTAGGGCATGCATGCGGTAGTTTTTTTTCGCCGTCTCTTGTCTGTCCTTCTGTTAAAACGAGTCGTTATGGATTGGTAGGTATTAAATTTTCTTCTGCGATCATTTCTCGCTTACAAGATCAAAGTACGGAGCACTGTCTCTCTCTCTCTCATCTTGTGCATCACTGTTTACTACTACACACAAGCTACTTTCAATCCATGCGTGCATTTTAGCATTTAGTTGGACATACACTTCTTTTTACACCGCAGACATGAGCAATTTTTTTAAAAAAAAAGAGTAAAAGGTTATGTTGGTGAGTTGAGCACACCGCAGAGAAGCATATGAAGACGGATGTATAAAACAGACGAGAAAATTAGCGGAACAACAGAAGACAGGAAAGACCACTCTTACACATTTCTTTCTCTAATTCGGCATACGTAAAAATGGGGATGTCTATCGTTGCAAAAAAAGTTTTGATCATATTTTTAAAAACTGCTCTTTTGGTAGTCAGTGTTCCTCAATGTGTTTTTACTCTCTCTGGAGTATACATATAATAATGCATGCATAGATGCCCACACGTAGTCGTCGTCGTCAGCAGTTTGCAATTCATAGAGCACGATGATAATCCTCTCGTTGTTGTACACAAAGTTGCACTAAAGTAGCAATGAGAGAGAAAAAAGTGGAATGAGCAGTATAGCAATATGCTCTACGGGGAGCTACGTGATATTAGCATAGTTTGACTTTTACTAAACTAATAATAATACTACTACAGGACTAGCCATTCTCAAATATTATTATAGCAGTTCTCCTCACATCGCACACACACTCTCATACAGTCGAGGAATGTGTATAAGGGAAAGTAAGTGGCGACTTGGCGAGAGTGAGTGAGTGCTTGAGAAAGAGAAAAAAAATGTTTATATGAGGTTTATCCGACCGATGTGATGTTATGTGGATATAAAGATGTATCAAAGCATGCTGCACGAGAAGTAAAATGCGCGTGGGTATATTATACACAGAGACGATGCTACATTATTGTGATTGTGAGTTGTGCCCTTGTGTGCACGATGTTTGTTCACTTGTGTATATTATTTTATACAGCTGGGATGGTGTGGAGGGATGGAAAATCGGCTCGCCTCAAAAACAACCAGCATTTATACCTCTTTGCAATAAGCACTTTGGGTTTCTGTTATGTACTTTTTGTACAAGTTGAATTGTATGGACTTTCCTTTTCTCTCTCTCTCTCTCTAGCTAATGTAATAAAGAAGCATATGTATACCATGATTCCCAAAGCATGCCTGAACTCCTCCGCACCAACATGTGAATTTTGTATTGACTTACTTACCTAAGGCAAAAAATGCCATGCCCCAAAAAAACCATCAACGTTCGGTTAGACACACACACTAAACATCGGACTCTGGTCATATAATACGCTGATTGCTTTATAATAAAATAAGCGCTGGCTGTAAACCCGGAAAGGAACGGAGCTTGCCAAAAGCGCAGGACAGGAGTATGGTTATCAGAAATACTGGATGAATTCAGTCTTTAAACAGACGCAACATGTAAACATATGCTCGAATTGAAGGCTTCTCTCTTTTTACACGAATCTTCGTGTCACACTTGTACACGCACAAGGTTGAAGTTGAAGGAAGCGTCTCATCTTCGAAAAGATGGCAAAACTTATATCACTCGTAAACATGCTTCCACTGAAAAATGTATACAAAGATTTTCTGATTGTACTCACCGATCGTACCTGGGCCGCAAAAGATATGTGTACATGTGTGCACATTACGAAGTTATCCTATTTCTACACATGCGAAACATACAAACATTTAAGAGTAATGTGAATATATTTCTCCTATAAAAATAATTTATGATGTTTATATGCTTAACATTTAAAAAAATCCTTCCCACATCTCCACTTTCGACGCATGTGAGCTCATCAATATTATGAAAAAAGTCGTAGAAACTGGTTTTCCCTAGAGCAATATAAATTTCTCAAGTTACCTTGTTCTTTAATCGCTTTCGTGTCACACTACAACAGAAAAGAGTCGCAAAATGGCAATCTACAGGAGGAATGATATTTTTGTTACAAGTCTATGAAAAACAAGTCAACAGGCAGTTAGAAATTGAAGAGCACGTGGGGACACACATTGGGTGCAATGCTAGAGCTAGAGGTAACGCGTGTTGCGCTGCTGTCGCCTTTCATTTTCCAAACCAATCTGCATTCGCAAAGACAAGGAAACGGAGTGGTGAGTAGGTCTGATCTGGAGGCTAGTGGCTCTTGATGAACTTGTGCGAATCACAATTTACGTAGTGACTGGAGTCTATCTCATAAGCCTACTCCGGATTGCCATTTTATTAAAAAAATCATGGTAAGAAACAATGGACAGTGACGACGGAGACTTTCTAGGTTCTTGCAGGCGGGAAGCCTTTATCATAGGAATTCTAGACCTGGTAAGACACCAAATTGATTTTGATACTTGAATACTTGATGTTATAGCTTTTTCTCCCCCAAACTTTTAACTTTTTCTCCCTTCGTTTTCACAATCTTCGTCTGCAAGATATTGGCACTGAGTCTCGTCGCCACGAACGGTCTGATATCGTGGTTTTACAACTGTGAGTGTATTTCGATTATGACAAGTAATTAATTATAGCTCATCGATTATTGGGCTCAAAGAAGCGTTAAAATTCTTGAAAAGTTAATTTTATTTGTGATTAGTTACACCAAGTGTAGCTTTATGGATTGGGATATACGCGCTGCATGTGGGCCAATTTATAACGGCCGCATGTCTTGTCAGCGCAACAACTGCTATGGATAAAGATGTAAGCTTTGCTAAGATGGCAGTCTTTCACATACTCACAAGAGCATTTTAGCATTTTAGCAAGAAATTACACATTAATTCTTAAATTTGTATCACTTTTTAAAATTAAATAGGACATAAATAGCATATCTTCAACGATCGTGAAATGTAAATCGTGGAGATATTTCTCCAGATTCCTTCTGGACTGGCTATTCCCAATGGAATGTTTCTTCCTTGTGATGCTCATCGGGGGTAATGGGAGCCAATACCTTTGGATCTGCTGTGGATTAGTGAATGCTTTGTTCCGGTTCGTCGCAGAGAAATCCGTCCTCCAATACATGAACATGCTACAAAAGTACTTCATGATTCCATCAGACATCCCACAAGATACAGAATTGAACACATTTTCAATCCATTCGTCACATAATCCGTAATAAAACTGAAGAGCCAATTCACACACCATTTCACGTCTACGATATCGCCCTTTTTAGTGTTATGCATCTTCAATTTCAAGTGACAATTTTTTGGTGGGAATGTCTGGGGCGCAGAATGAATCCAAATGAGAAAATCAGTTCAGCAAGCCTGACAAATTTTCGCCTCTGACATACTGCCACAGATAAACTTTTTACTGGAAACAAATGGATGACAAAATACTTCTGTGTCCAAGAGTACGCTTATGAAAAAAGAACTTGTAGAACCAACTATACCATACACTGTGTGTTGTGCAAGTGAAGAAGAAAAAGTTTATCATTCATGAACGCGTACAAAAGAGACAACAAAAAACTCCAGCGCATCCACACATTCGCACACAAAGAGAGAGAGAGAGGAGAGAGAGAAACAACCCGTCTTCGGATCCATCCGGGTGTGGGGAGAACGAGGATTATACACAGCACGATTCGTAATGTTTTGTGTGTGATATGAACTGTATGTTCGTTCCGACGACTGGAGCACTACTGGAACCCGATACTTTATATGCATAAAAATACGTGAAAAATGAGCCAAGTTTCCAGATGAGACGGTCATTTCTCTTAAGTATAAATCAGGGCTAGGCTCTCTGTTTTATACTACAAAATGAAATAAATTTTTGCTACATTTTTAATGAACTCCTTCCTAAACTCGTCTAGATACAATAATTTTTTTTACATATTGAGCTTCAAACATAAGTAGCCCATCGCATTTGCAGAGGGAACGCAACAACGAGCCAAGATTATCTTGTGTTCGAATTTCAGTTTCTCCTCCTTAAAGAAGGACACAACCTATTTTTAAACGCATTGTTTTCAAACAGCCGTACAACTGGCGTACTTGGAGGCTTACGGAGGTCAAGAGATCTCCCAAATGGGGATGGGGACTGAAGATAGCTACAATCCATACAGGTGCCGAACTGCAGTTCGGATTATTGCCGTACTGGACATTGTAAGTTTTTCATCCTTTACATTTAAGTATCATGTGTTGATGTATGCAACGCGATTTAATTATTTCTTACTGGATGAAATTCATAAACTCTTTGCAGCTCTTTTCAACATTCCTTCTCGGATTTTACCTCCTCCGACTAGCGTTTTATGAAGGCAAGGATGGTGACATGACCACTGGGCTATTCTTCAAGTATGGCATCATAACGAATCCACAACCGTTCTATTACTTCACTGATGAACGTAAGTATTTTTATTTATTGGTATCATGCAGCCTCTTCGTATTTACTGAAAATATGTTCACTTGAATAACTTTTATGTGCTTCCAGTTCAAAGGTATTACATTTTCATCTGGATTGCGATATTTTTTGTGTACACTCTCCAACTCATCATGGCCATCATTCTTCTCTTTGGAGCTTGTCAAGTAAGACTAAATTTCTAACAACAAAAGTTATTTTTTCAAGCCCTTTCTCATAATGGAAGTCCGAGGATAGAAGCATACCTTGCATTTCTTTTATGTCATCATCACATTTTATCTTTATAGAACGGGACCGAGGACGCTAGAAGGAGATGCAAAGTGTGGTGTTCGTCCCTGGCATTTATAAAATCCTCAGTTGGAGTCGAGTTCTTTATTTTAGCTCAAACGTTTGCCAAATTTGGAGTAAATTACGTAGCGCTGTCCCTCTGGTCGACAAAACTCATATTCCGGCTCCTCGCAGAGAAAGTGGTTTGCGCCTTCGTCAAGGATCTAAACAAAGCTTATGTGTACACCCACAGAAACAGCTATCCATTCTATTGATGATAAACGTTGAGAACTTGGGACCGAGACAGTGATTTTATATACTCACTGAAGAAAAATCAAAATCACGTGCAAAGTTTATACTATAAAAATACTAAAGATACTCATATTATGAGTTGTTTTTTGCAGAGCACTCGTCTTCAATACTTAAGACAAATTAATTTACACACATTTTGCACAAAACTAGATGTTTATAGAGACGCACACACAGTTTTTACTTATTTCAGATCCACACTTTTGTATTTGTAGGTTTGCCTTTGCCACAGCACAGCGCATCGACAATCGGAAAAAAGCTGAGGCTGTTTAAAATCGTCGTCAATTACACGCATTATTTTACAAAATGCTCCTCTTCTAGAAGCACTTTCACTCGCATTTAAAATGGTTCATGAGTCTATCTGGAACTGAATCGGTACAAGTTAAAAAATGGTAAAAGGCATATATACATTTTTGCATTTTGCCTATTATCGATTTTTATTACGGAAAAATTTTATTACTCTATTCGCGTGCGCGTGCGTTAGTGTAATATATATACTTAGGCTCAAGAATTAGTCTCACAGATTGTTCAACATGTAGATAGAAGGAATTGCGTTGACCAAAAGGATTGAATTGAATTATAAGAGAAAGTGTATTGGAAGCGAAAGATCATTTTTAGGAAGTAAGGCTGGTCCTAGATGTTCCTTTTAGTCAATTATTGTGCCATAAACTATTTAAGTATATGTATCTAGCAGTAAAAATCCACCTTTTGTATAGAGTTGAAAGCGAAAATACATAATATTCTATAAGTCACTCATTTAGGAACTGCCAGTTTCATACTTTTTACTTTCCTAATAAATGTTCCCATATAATTATCAGTGTATCCTGTAAGGTAAAACCTCGAAAACTTTATGAAAGTACTCATCTGTAAGCTACGTGTTACCCTCACTGACGATAAAATACCTATATTAATTGTTCAGTCGCTACAAGAATTACACTAATAATTTGCTGCTTTAATTGCGTCGTATAAAGTTGGACTACAGAACGCTATACTATTATTGCCTGAATTAAACGGAGAATGTTCGCAAGTTTCACAATGAGGTAATTAACTTTAGGATGGTGAGTCAAAGTCAAGGAACAACAAGGAACATAGCTACACATTTTAATGCCATGTCCAAAACATCAATTGTACTGTTCTATGTGTACTGTGTACACTACTTGTGTTGTACAATTTTATTGTACTTATTGTCCAGGCGGAAATACCATCAAAACCCACCAACCTAACAATTCTGTACTCACCAACTTAAACTATTTTCGGATCTGGTATACATGTCTTAATTTTGATTTCTCCACTAAAAGGCTTTAAACCAAACAGCAAAACATTAAAATCCTTTCCCAGCTTGGATTTGAAACGTCTATGAAGTTACACATGTCATAAAACTTCAGTGCCATTAGTCCTCAATAGTTTAAATCAAGACAAATGCACGTGTTTCTGGAACTTTTAAAAACGTTAAATTTGCTCTCAAAGCTCATGAGGCGAGTGTAACTAAAATCGTAAGTTAATATCTGCCGTCCGAGTCGGACGGTGGTGAATTATCTGATGGTCGGTTCTAGTCAGAGTCAACTGCTTTTACCGAGTACAGAGATGTGTTATCTCCAAGTTTGCGTATAGACTAAAATCTTTCAAATACAGCACAGGTTATCTAGTGACGATTTTCAAGGTTGTGTAAATGATAACGTTCCGTAATTGCGATTGGAGGAGGAATATTGACTTCCTAATTTCAACCTCAGTAAAGCCAAAATCAGCTACGCAAACCCTTTGACGTGTTTAAGTTGGTTTTAAGAACAGTTCTAGAAGCATATGAATACAACAGCTTTTGAGTTATGACACCGGCACCGTTCCTCAGTTAATTCGTCACAGGTACGATACTGATATAAAACATCAGAGTTCCATGAGGAGAACATTCGATTCGAAAACCTCCGAGACTATTCGTTGAGAATGCCAATGCCAATTGATGCATAAAATGTTTTTGTACTAAAGACGTGATTACCTTTAACTGATTGCGATTTGTTGGCACAAAATACGAAAATACCATAAACGATACGGGCTGTTTGACTTTGTTTGCGCAATACATTATAGGAGTGTACTTAAGTATACACCTAATATTTCTTTCAATAAATGTTTGGAATGCTATTGGATTTGGAAAATAAATCAATTGTGTTATGAACTGTTTCTACATTCATCCAAGTTTCATCGAGTAATATATCCTCATATCTAACTCACTCGGTAAACATTATGCTGCATCCAATAAATGTACATACGTGATTTAGTAAGCGGAGCAAATCAAAATAAAACTGTAAGTAACCCCGATCGATCGTTTACAAGTACGCTCACTGTTTAATCTGATTTATTCTGCATACGGAACATTTAATTATGATTTTCTTGCCGACCCCCAAACTGCGAAGTGTCTTTGTTAGTATATTCATTTCTTGCTCAAAATTCAGGTATTACTCAACTATACTAACAACTAAAGCAACTAAAATCTTCCCAAAGACCGGAGCTTTACAGACGAGTGCCAATTTCGCTTATGTCAATGACCGCGGCGATAGCGCTGTGTTGCAATTTCAATTTTGATACATAATTTAATCCGTATACGAGTGCTGTGTTACTAAACAGGCCCAACGCACTATACCATTACTATCAACGGGCAAGAGCGAGGATTCGTATTTTATGCGTGCGGCAGGTAATATAAAATATATCTTCATTTTCTTACATTTCAGTAATGAGTAATGTAATGACCCGTATGTCAGTACTTGTAACAATACGTCTGTGAACACGTTGATTAAATCTACACGTGATATTGTTTAATTTATCAACAAAGGACCGGCTATGAGTGTAGACGATATATCTCCGTATTTTGACTACTGCCTACGTTGACTATGAAATGTTTCACAAAACCTCTAATTGCATGGCGTGGGGTATATTGTATATATCCGAAGTTCTCATTAAGTGCACATGCAGATTCATGTAGAAATTATGTAAAACGCAAATTACAGCTTTTAGGTACACACTTGCCACTGCATGGTGCCGCCGATGTTTGCTAAATCAGTGTTGCCGAAAATCAGGAAGATTAGGTATGCTATTAATAGTTCAATAATAAGTCAACGTGCCAATTGAAATAAATCTTCAAATCTAAGACAATGCTGTGTAACGTAAGACGTAAGCATACATAATTTGATGTGTACCTAGATATTGCAAACGCGTATTTCCACAGAGGTACTACACTTTCTTCATCAATTTTAAACATCTATAATTCATGGCACGGTGTATCTAACGGTGTAGCGGTCACAAATTTAGGCAACTCAACCTGGAAATTGATCTTGATAGGATACGAGCCTATACTTGATACGATACTTGATAAGCTCAGCGCACTGCCATTTTACAATCCAAAAAATCCGAATCCTCGTTCGTGAGAAGTGAGAACGAGGATTTGGATTTTTTTGTGTGCGGTAGGTAGTACACTAAAATCATTAGCAACATAACGGCAGCGTTTGGCTTCCAAATCAGTTTGATTGTCTGTATGTCCATCTCAAAAACATTGGAAATGTATCGCTGAGATCCACGAGTTAAGTTGAGCCACGATAAAAACACGCAATTACGGTTACGGCTAATGCCAGCGTAGAGTGAGGAGAATCACATAATTCATAATATGCCTTTGGTTATATACTAAAATTCGGAATCAATTTCAAATATTTTCATCCGTTTAAATTTCAGTGATGAGTTATGAAATGTTTGATACTACTTCTCAAACCCTACGATGAACAAGTCGATAAAAAATACAAGTGCGCACGCGACATTGTTACATTTATGAGCAAATGACGGGTAATGAGTATCGTTAATATGAGACCTTTCGACTATCTCATCGTCAGTGTTTTGACTACTGCCTTCGTTGACTAGTAATTATGTTTCACAACACATGTACGTGTGTGGCGTATATTTTCGAAGATTCTCGTCAAGTACGCATGCAGAGATTCGTGTAGAAATCATGTTTTGACGCTTCCACGGCCCTCATTATCTAGCGTCATATGCGCTGACGCGGATGGTGACTCATTTGGGGTGTTAGGCAGTCTGTCAGGTCATTGTGTTGGATTTTATCTCTAAGAACCAGAGACAGAGAGTAGAAAATTTGTCTGAGTTCAGCTTCAGGCATGCATCCTAGTATTTTATCCGTAAGATCGGACCTTGTGTTGGAGTGGATATTAATGTGTTAATTACAGGTTACTAACTTGATTCCTAATTTTTCTGTGTAAACATGGGCAATAATTAATATCTACCTTCCTTCATTACAATGCGTCCTACTATAATTTAGCGAGGCTAATAAATCATATCTTATCTACTTTGACAAGTTTGTGTCGGCAGACCGTGACCTACAAATATAGCAATTCGCCTTTAGGAATAGGATGTTAGAAGATGAACATCAGGACCTGGATTGGATATTTGAGTGCCGAAACTATCTTAAGTGATATAATTATTTCGTCAGATGCAAAACTCATGTTACGATTATCCATATGAATGCGGAGCACATGAACAACAATTATAAATATATGTGAGTAAATAAGTTTTGGTTAAGGTCGCAGATAACAAGTCAACGTCAGTATTCATCCAGGTATTCATCACACAACAACCCTAGACAATCTAGACTAGACTCCATGCTTGATTGTAACCTTATTTAATGTCAGCAGGTGGGTTTAGCACAACATAATTTATTCAATTTCAGAGACTCATCAGGTCATCATTACGGCTAATGATTTCATGTAACAACAATGTTCATATTTTCACGTTTAGTGAAGCACATCGACTTAATTGTTGCCTTTCAATGCACAACGTGTTACACACATGCTGTAGGTGCTTGCTAACTCATTGTCAGTGTTGCCGAAAATCATGACGATTTGGCATGTTTGTATTAGTTCAATAATAAGCCTTAACGTATGCCAATTGAAATAAATCTTCAAACTTCAGACAATGCGGTGTGGCCGGTGTGTAATATTATTATATCATTATCATATAATTGTAATTGTAATTATATTATAATTTGATATGTGTACCTACATAATATATAGCATGTATCTAGGTGAGATATACTTTCTTCGTCACGTTAGGCACGTATAATTTATGCCACATTATAACGGTCACGGATTTATGCAGCACAATCTGGAAAGTCATCTTGATGTTACATTTACGAGCAAAAAACTACTTGAAGCAATAGCAATTAAGCATGCTTAAAGCTTACGATTGTGAAGAATATCGAGTGACTAACTGCTAACTTAACTAAGGTCACAACACAAGTTTATAAGATATGGAAATAAACGAATTTAAAAGCGATGAAGCGTCCTTATCCATTTTGACCATTAAATATTTGATAAATTTCGCAAGACCTGTGTCGGTAGCCGCTAGCCTCTCTATCATAAAAGTTTTCATTGTTAGGTTATCCACGTCTTAGAACAGTCGTAAAAACTGATGAGGGTTCATGCAAGTTGTGGAATCGTGGAATTGAAAGTTAAACAAAAAATTAGTTTTATTATTGCATCACCCCGCCGCTCAAACCATACTCATTACCAACATAATATGCAAAAAAGCAAGAAAAAAAGTTGTCCTTTCATACTAAAGTTTTAGAAAGTACATCATTCCTAGCCAAGCTGTGATCACTGTAACAAAGGCGTACAACAAAATGCTCGTACGCGTTACAAATTAAATTTACCACGAGTCAATCCGTATAATAGCCATGTTGCGCAATAATGTGAACTCAAATACGGCATATATATGATCAGATCATTTTGGGTAGGTCATTAACAGAGAATAAAAATGAAAACTGGTTTCTCGATAGGGTTTGAAAACTAAACGACGAAGGGACTGACAAATTGATCTGTCGATACACAGTATAGATAGATACCTGCAATTACAAAATTAAGATATGCACAAGTGTAAATAATATTTGTATGCCTGTAATTTGTAGTTCATGTGTATAACTTGGAGCCATACGTTGTTGCATTCCAGGGTCAATGCTGTGAAGCATAGGAAATAAAGTTTCAAAGGTTTCGCTACAAATTGCATAACCATTAATGTAAAATAAACCCATACTTAAGCCCAACGCTCTATCGATTTATCTCAAGGAATAGTAAAATTGGTAGTAAGTATAGAAAGAAGAAATCATTTATAGAACAAGTTATCCTACATATTATGATAAGGTTTATCTTTAGGAAACTCACAACAACATGTTAATGTTAGAATCATGCGATAGAAGATTAGTTTAAGACAGAAGTAGACAAACGAGTGTTATGTTAGTAGGTACCGTATCATTTTAAATGACGAAATACTTGGAAGTTGCGCGAGGCTAGGGTAAAGTAAGTTAACTGCTAGAACGATCTATGCATTTAGCCTAGGAACGTTGGCCAATTGACAATTAGAGAGAGAGGTATTGTGATTGGTACATCTCAGAGTTAAAAGTCACGCCAGCTATATATGTGTATTCTACATATACATACACACATAAGTGCTTGCAATCTGCACACGCTGGCAGCATCTAAACGACTGAACGAAGCTCCACATGTTTGTGCAGATGTGTGCAGATTATTTTTTTAGCATATTCTAGTTGTTTTGGGGGTTGGGGATAGATGAATGATTGCGAGTCCCCTAAGGTCCCTTGAGATCACTGTAATGGCTTTTGAACAATTAATTCACAGTGCATTATACGCAGATGTTACGCAAATTGCACACCCACACATACAATGTATGTGTGTAGCAGACGTAGTTGAGTCATTATGATGCTACGTGCGTTGGAGAGCATGTGGACTAGCCTTAAATTAAAAATTTATGTTGATGCCTGTTTCACCTCAATAATTAAAGAGGTAATTTCACTGACATGTACAACGCGTCAGACATATATTGACTCACATCTTGGCATGCAGTTGTGGAAGGTAGTGAGTTGAGAGTAATCAGTGCAAATACAGTCTTGTTCGAGTTGATCCGCCATTAGCAATGATTTTCTGGGCTTCACAGAGTGTAGTACTAGCTTGATTGGTCTTGTATATTATTTTAGTCTGGGCATCCAGCTCATTGATTTCTGATTCCCTGGCTCTTGAGTCTTGACATTGAAGTTTCCGCTGCGAATTATGTTATCCTACTGTAGTAAGTCAGGATATCAAGATCTTTGATCTTGATTTTAGGACGTGCATGTCCTCTCCAATTATTTTTCGTCCCTTATAAGAGTCATAAATTCGATGTCGGTCCGGCCAGTCGTGAACCAGAAGTGAACTTGTGATGTCCTCAAGCCCAGAGCTTGCGTGAACTGACTGTCAACTGTGATTGGTGAGGTGTGTGTTGAAAAACACAAAATTATTAAAAATGAGCCCGAGTCCAAAGGAAGGCGAAGAAGTGTGTGAGTTGACAAGTTACGACAATGCGGTCGTGGGTGCTACTCCAGGAGGAGAGAGTGATAACAACAACAATGTGGAAACTACACTCCGTAAACGACTCGTCGGAATTGCCCCGAACATCGCAGAGACTCCAACAAGAGAGAAAAGACTGGAAGTACTGTATGACGGTTACTATTATGATGTGACGGAGTTTATTAAGCGTCACCCGGGAGGGAACATTATAGAATTGTATACAGAAAGTGGGGAGGACGCCACAATTGCCATTCAACAGTTTCATTACCGTTCATTCAAAACAGTCCTTGCCAGAATGAAGGGCCTGAAAAGGAGACCTGCTACAGAAGAAGAAAGTAAGTTTGTCACGAATCTTGAGGTGAAATTCCGCGATGAAATGAAGGCAAGAGTTGCTTTAAAACATAAAAACAGAATAAGCATTCGGATTCGGAGTGAAAGCAGCAGGGCTCTTATGTGATGTGTTGACTGTTTTCACTGCAAGCTATATACATATTTCTATGTTTATGTTGTGCATTTCAGTTGGGCTGGATCCCGAAACAAAGGCAAGGCACGATGAGCTCACGAGAGATTTTCTGGCCTTGACTGCAGAAATAGAAGCCGACGGACTCATGGATCCCAATCCCCAACGTTTTTTCAAAAGAATATTTCAAGCTCTTATCATGTTTTGCTGTGGCCTTGCCATGTCATACTGTTTGGGGCAAACATCACTCGTCGTTAGAATTATAAGTGTGCTACTGATGACCCTCGCCGGAGGTCAAGTCCTGTGGCTTTCTCATGAATTTGGCCATAATTCTTTCACAGGAAATCCTCGAATTGATCGCATCGTCCAGATTTTTAGTTATGGTAAGATTCTAGCACAATAGACAACAAACATGTCGTGAAGATACGATAAAAATGTGTGAAATAGTCACTTAAAATGTGATAATTTCGTAACTCATAAATTTATTGTTATTGTTGTCGACAGGTTTCGTGTTTGGGCTGTCGGCATCCAGTTGGAACTCAACCCACGCGGAACATCACGCCATGCCACAACACGAGACGAAAGACTCAGACTTGAAGACAATGCCGCTGATAGCATTTAACAGGAGAGTTGTTCGCAATCCTAAACGTGCGAGCAAATTTTGGCTTCATTATCAGGTACATTTTTTTCCTAAATTAAAAAAAATACCGGCGAACTTCTTTTTTTTTGTCTGAATTGAGGACAATATGATAACTTGTGTAATTATATTTCTAGCACATTCTCTTCGTGTTATGCGACACTCTCATCGTGACCCTAACTTGGAAGTTCAACCATCACCTCAAATTCGTCATTCGAAACAAATGTTGGCTTGAACTATTCTGCATGATAATGCATTACTCAATTGTTCCAGTGATTGGTGTAGTGGACTGGATGCTCATCACTTGGTTAGGTTCCATTTACGTTCTCGGCAATCTCATCTTGTCCCACACTCACCTTCCCATCGTGGAGCATGGAAAGAAGCTGCACTGGACCGAGTATGCATTGTATCACACAACCAATATCAGATCGTCTTGGTGGGTTGACTGGTGGACAGGACATCTAAATTATCAAATCGAACATCATCTCTTCCCCACCATGCCCGAGTACAAGGGAAAACTATGCAGGGACCAGGTTAAAGCTTTTGCCAAACGCAATCAACTCCCGTACCAACTCTGCTCGTACTGGGAAGCCGTCAAGAGTGCCTACTTCAATTTGGAACATGTCGCAAATGAGATTCGGCATATGTAGTGAAATGGATGGATGTTCTCGACGAAAAGAGTACTTGCAACTTTAAAAATTTAACTGACTCGTAAATTGCAATTACCAAAGAGGATTAGAGGATATACTACCTCAAATATTTATTTAAGTTTCAACCGGTGTTTTCTGCTTTCTTTCTCGCATGCGGATGCATGATGCCATTATGCTTAATTTACCTAATTAAAGTGGGCTTGCTTTGTGATAACTTCTCTAACCCTTTGCAAAAATATTTTATTTAGTAGTACTTAAATAACTCTGTGTATATCCCAGTGCCTCTGTGTTCTATTTTCACATTTTCCAAGACTCTATGTAGTTTTAGCATTTTTGCCAATTCTCTGTTATAAATTCCTATTTATTTAACTTAACCTGCGCGAGGAGTCAGTCCGCTCCTTGCATCTAAACAAAGTGTAGCAGTAGTGGAGGTGGTGTTACGAAACACGAAGGAAGGATGTTATATAATCATCACAATCACATATATTATTTTTAAAGATTGAGTTATGCTATTAGGTGTGATGAATATTATATAACTTGCCACGTACGATGAGGTGTGCTGTGTCATTAACAAGGTCTTGTACACGAACCAGTCTTGTTTTACATGTTTTTAATAAATACCAAAACTATACATTGTTCCTGTGAGTGGCTAAGCAGGCCCTATAATTTGCCTCCTGATTCTTGCGTAACAGTCAGGGCTACTATGTATATAGTAGAAAGTTATCCACAGTGACGTCTGCACTTTGATTTGGTAGTAGGTCAGACGCAGTCTAGCGACGCAAGCAAAGCATGCATACCAACATGGTGTTCGACGTACACCTTTTTTCTCGTTGTTGGTTATTTCTGATCCTCTAGAGTATGAAAAGCTCGACCTCCCATAAAGAGTAATATTTCACATTTTGTAGCTGTACGCCAGCGAAGCGTGTATGTGCTGTAACAGCAAGATATAATATGGTTCACCCAATAAATCCTTCGTCATGTTCTCAGGTATTCCATTTTAGTGGGATCATGTTGTAACAGAGGACTTAACGTATACATTATATTATATGCCCATATGAATGAATGTTGTGTCCACGTAGACCAGAGAGAGTGAGAGAGAGACCTAGTATGTGTATCTGTTTAGAAGAGGGCAAAAATGAAATGGAAAGATCGATCCAAAAAGCACTACTTACCACTCGCGCAAATCCGTCCAAGAGGTTTGCGAAGAACTTCTTTTCAGAGCATAATTTAGAGCTGGGGATTGAGAAGTGATCGGTGTGCTTCCCCTTCCATCTGTGGCAACCATCTCACGACGGAGAGAGAGAGAGAGAAAGAAATATTTCTACCTAAAGTTCTGCATACATGTGCACTTTCCAAGATGCCTATCGGAAAGGAAGTGGAAGATGTTTTTCTAAATCTGAAAATGAGATTTCCCCTACAATCAAGGTAGTTTCAGAGTGATGTTCCATATTATGCTCGATAATGTAGAACCGCAACATATAACTTGTGTAATGTAGTATTATGTAGGTATAGAGGCGTATACATGCATTTGAATACAAATTGAATCTAATATACTTATGAGCATATGTACACATATGGAGGAAGAAAATATCAATTTTAAGTGCTCCAAGTTTCCAATTGCTTTTTTCTTCGTATAGTCTAGCTGGCGTACCGGGCTGAGTGAAAATTCAGTAGTAGGATTTTTTGCCAGAGATAACAGACTTAGAGAGCTCTGAGAAACACAGTTTTTTTGCGCTGATACTTTTTATCTCCGCTGATGAAAGGGATGGAAGTATTTGTTTTCCATTGCAGAGAGAGGCTCCAGTCTGACTGAGAGAAGAGAAGCATCAAACTCTGAAGCGATGGGTGATGGAGAAGAAGAAGAATTACCGCTACTCCCATCACATTTATTCAAGGCTGGAACGGTAATTGATGTCTAAAATCGTGGTAGTCAATCCATGGCGTGTTCTTCTTCACTCCTGCGGGGCATCCAGTCTGAAATCCAATCTAGCTGACAGATTCAGATTATTCGACTACATATACGCGCTTAGTGAAAGCAATTTCATACCTATTAGCAGTATAGATATATTCATAATATGATATATCGCACAACGAGTGGATTTTTTCTACTTCCTAATGTGTTCCCCTCTCTCTCATCCAACATCATCTTATGACAAATGCTCTCTAGCCGCCTAACAAAAGACTTGGGCACGGTATATGGCCGACACACACGAGATTCTCGTCGGCAAAAGAGTAATCTAAAAGCATTGTGGTGGTTGGTCTGGTAGCTCTCTATAGCCAAAAACGAAAATCCTACTTTTTTATAAAAAAACGATATGCCATACACAAAACAAAAATTCGTATATAACGAAGGAAAAGTGATGGAGGTCTTGGTACTACTACGGTACTACTGCAGAGAGAAACGTAAACTAAAGGAGTAAAGTCACACTAATGGGTTTTTCATTTACTTAGAAAAACAATAAAGGAAGTTGGCTCACTCACTTTTAATACTTTGACGCTTTCGTGTACTCCCTAAGTGTTTATCACCGGCTCTTCCTCACATCCTGAATTTGAGGAGAGAAGAGTTATTTTGCCCAAAGCCAAAGAAAACTGTGTGCGTGTGCATATAGTGCACACTTTTTTCTTGTGTTTTTATAACGACCTGAGAAGAAGAACGCGTTCCTTTTTTCCTGGAGGAATAATACCACACCACAACGTAACGTATTACAAATAGGAACGAGGACGACCTTTTCGACAGATACAAATATTTATCTGTGCTTAAAAACGTACTTTTTCCAAACTTGTATTTGACGTAGATGGGCTGTGGAACGGAAACTACGTACGGGAGTTACAAAGACATTTTTTTCCATTCGAGGCGATTGTGACGCAAAGCATTTGGGAAACAAGGGGAAGAAAATGGATTGTTCCATTTAGACGAAGAAAATGTGTCGAGAGAGAGAGAGAGAATGGTATCATACGATGTGTAATGTATGTACGTATCATGTAGATACATAGACTATAAAAGTAATATACATCTTATGTACCCATCATTCTCATCCGTGTATATTTCTAAGTATTTGCGAAGACAGGCAGAACTTTTTTCCCCGTGATTCTTTACTGCTCTCTTCCCATTTTCATTTTTCTCATGATGGCGGTGGTTGGTCTTGGTTCATAGTAGTAGTCGCTTGTCAAAGTGTGAAAGCTGATCGCGAAAGTGAGCACGAAAAAAGCTTTTACATCATACTACATGGGACACATGAAAAGAGCTGACATTTACAAGCAAATTCTGTAATTTATACAAAATGTATCAACATTTCATTATTCCTCCTTTTCTCTTTTCCACTATTCACTATTCGCCTCTGCTCTCTCTCTCCCTCTCTCTCACTCTCACTCTTCTATCCATGCTTTCTTACTTTTTCATTCGCTTTCACTCAACTTTCATAGAGCATTCTTGTGTCGACGAGGGATTCTTTTCACTCACACTTTTCCTTCTTGCACGACGATGACGAGTGTGTCGTCAAATGTCGATATACATAATCCCTGCTGCACGTGCCTCTGCTCCACCACAACAGCTCTCTCCCTTGCGCTCTCTCTCTCACTCTCTCCGTTCAATGTTCGAAAGAGCAAATCGGACGTTTGCAACTTTTGCCCTGTTTAACCGGCGATGGAAATAATAAGTACGGTGGTTGCTCTCCTGATTCTGATATATAGGATGTTCTCTCAACTGTTTGTTTTCTCCGAGTGGGCTCGCACAAGCAAGCGGAGCAGTCCATAACTTCACGAGAGAGCATAGAGGATGGATGCCATGAATGGAGAGTGAGAGAGAAAAGTGAAGAGGAAATTTTACAGTTTTTCGATTCCAACAAACAAAAGAAAGGAGAAGGAGGACAAAGAGAAAGTCAAACTGTGTTATAGACAACCACAGAAGGAGTTTGGTTCTCTAGCATAAAAGCATTTCATTCAAATGTATCACATTCATGCGTCAATATTAAGAGCATTTTCTACCTGTGCAACACACACGACGACGGAGACGGTGTGGGTATATAAGTGGATTGAATCCACTGGTGTAGAGCCTAGCATTCTCTACTTGATTTTGTACATGTGGTTAGGCAGCTAGCTCCTTTTCCATCTCTCTTTTCTCTCTCTCTCTCTCACTCTGCACTACTGAAGTGAGCATTGCGTGCGTTCGAAGACGCAGAAAGTGATTCCAGTTGACAGAAAATATTACCCACCCATCTTTATTATGCATCCTAACTTAATGGTAGAGATATTTCCCATAACTTTAACATCCGTTTCAGGTACATCCCTTCCAGAGAAAGAAATGCACACTGGGGAACTGTTCTCAGGATGTCTCGGAGCCAACCATGTCCTCCAGATAAGGACACACTGTGTGCATATCCGTATGTGCCTATATATTTAGTATATGTAAGTATTATGGTGTGTTTCAAGTTCTATTATATACGCAACTAGAATGAATAAAATACTCTCTTGAGCACATACTCTACTTATATCTCTCTTGAAAAAAAGACGATGTGTTCCCTTTCTCACTCTGATTGAGAATGAAAGAATGAGTCGTCGTGGTGGCTTTCAAGATGACTTCTCGACAGAGAGAGAACTTTGCGCAAATGAATGCGGAGAGAATAAGGGAATAAATCCCGTATTATTATGAATGTTTGTTATGCTCTCTTCTCGAAGGAAAATGCTGATGAAGGGATGATTCTCTGTATATTCATCCTCCTCATATATACACACTCTTTCACATTTTCACAATTTGACTATTGCTTTCTCTAGATTCAGAAAGTGAAAGTCTCTTTTCAACCATTCACCCATCCATTCGTCCGTCCATTCGCTCCTATTTCCTATTCATTTCTTCTTCTCCTTTCTTGTGCTCGTACATTCTGCATGTCGGTCTCCTTTTTCATCGAAAAAATTTCAACTCTTCACTGTCCGTCTGCTGGTGGAAGCAAGGACGGGAAAAAATATAAGTTGGTACAATTGAAAACGCTCGTCGTCGTGAATTCGTAAGAATTGCCACTGCAGCCAGTGGAAAGGGAGAAGGGAGAGCGAGGCATCAGTGAAAGTATAACGTCGAGGTGAAACGTCGCTCCTTCACTTTCTCCAGTGGTGTGTGTGCTACCGTCAAGAATACGCCAGCAACTGCAGTGTGGTGTGGTGGTCCTGATATGATAGGAGAAGTCCGTCCATAGCATTACCGCTGAGAAGAGAAAGGAGTGAAAGGAAAGAGAGGGGAAGAAAGTGTATTAGTTGTTGTAGCACGCGAACACACTACTCACTCACTCTCAGTTCAGTTGAAGAGGAATGAAACGAAAGAGAGATGATGATAAGGTTAGGTTCTCACCCGTTCCTCTGCACTCCATGCGCACTTTGTGCCCCAGATTACTTTCATTCTCTGTGTGTGTACGTGGAAAGAGGAGCGAGCGGCAGGCAGCATCATATCATCCCGTTGGAAAAAAGCTGAGGGTACAAATACAATGAGTGCGTGTTGTGAGGGAAGTAGTGGGAGCAAACCAGGACAGTGTTAGCATCAGCAATTTAGTTTCTACTTTGCCTTTTTCTTGTACTCTTTCCATCGTCTCTCAAGCTATTTTTTTGAAAAAAGTATGTAAACTTTTATAGTCGTATAACACGAAACATTTCGTTTCGTCGTCATCATCATCACCATCATAAAATAGTGCTGCTGTTGTGCTCACATAGGCGAAGGGCTTCTCTCTTTCCTTTTTCAGGGCATATCCCTGTGTAACCAAACCACACACAGAGCGAAATCAGCTCATAGCCGCGTACACAATATTATGAGAAATAGATATCGCGGGCACACTTCACATTCGCAGCAGACATTTCTCACTCTTCTTCGCTCTCTCTCACTCTCCACTACTGCTTCTCCTCTCGCATCATCCCATCCAGTTGGAGGCATGTATATTCAAGGGTACACACAAAACACATAATACGTCGCTGGAAGTGAGTGTGTCTGTGTTGTTGTGATAGATAATAGTGTATAAAAAAGTGAGTGGAGCGGAGGACGGGAGCCCGTGCTATGTGACGATACGAATCCTCTATATCTGCACACCATTTTCAAGCATCACTGCCTTGAAAAGCAAAGTGAAAGCAGTGAGCAGGAGAGAGCGAGAGAGAGGGACAACGACGAGACGGGGAGAGAGAGAGAGAAGCAGCAGTTGAGTCGTAATGAAAGTTTGGTGGAGAAAGCGCGTAAAAAAGAAAGGGAGAACGGCACCAGCAAGCTCCAAACCATGATTGAGCGTACATGTGTAGTAATCACCGTCGAAGAGAAAAAAAGCTCAGTCGTCGTCAGACTGAAAAGTGAGAGATGAAACGCGCTTATAGTCCACATTACGACTTTGCTTCCCTTCTACTCCCCCACGAGCTATTTGTAAATGGAAGAGAGTATTAAGACACGAGAGTTGTACTCTGGGATTTTTTCTCCGAAAACTCAAACTCCTATTCACTTACCACTGCATTGGAATTCACTTTGATACGACGACTTTTATTCTCCGTATACAAAAAAAATCCGTCGGAGTAGAGAGGGAGAGAGACGAGCAGTTCTCTCTTGCTTTCTCACATGTTTCCTACCTTTACCCGCAAAATGTGCGGAGACGAGCGCTTTCTCCATGTATATTATATATCTACAATATATGTGTGTGGCAATAGAAAAAAAGTAACTGTTTTCCCCGCATTTCTACAGTAGTTGGTTGGTATGTATCACAAATACATACATTGTCAAATGTAAAGCAGAACAATTCGAAGAGAGAGAGAGAGAGAGAGAAAGAGAGAGGAAAAAAGTAATGAAAGTAAGTATTTGTCAGGAATAGTATATAGTTGTGACAGGAGAGCGCCGAGAGAGAGGGGGGGGGGGGGAAAGCGAGAGATAGGGATTCCTGTTTTACAAAGTTAGTAAGAATTCATCCATGAGATCTCGATTCGACAGGACGTGCTGGAATGGCAAAAACAGATAGAAAACACATACCTACATGTGAAACGTATTATTACATAAGTGCAGCGAGAAAAGGAAAGGAATCTCCATAATACTCTACTTTTTTTACTACAACTTTCCCCAGACTGTTCTGTACGAAAGCTATAGAGGCACAAGCATAGCACACTGCTACTACTGCTGCTGCTACATTCACTGCTTTCTCTCTCCACATATACTTTCAACTACTCTGCTGCTTTTTACAGTTGCTTACGCTGCCTTACTTCGCAGCAACGGTATATAAGTATTACTTGAGCAGTGGCCGTAGTAAAAATGAGGGGAAAGCAATAGTAGTAATACGAATACGAGGCTACGACAAAACTACAAGGTTTCCCAGCTCCTCTCGTTAGCTCTTTCTTCCGTAATGCACACACTTTCACTCTCTTTCCGCTCCTGCTACCACGAACTTCTATCATCATAAATCCAAAGTTTTTACTTTCTTCCGAAACGGAGTGAGAGAGAGGGAGAGAGAAAGAGAGAAAAAAGAAAGAAAAAGAAAGAAGAGCATGCCACGAGTATCACTTCATTATCATTATTATTTCTATATCGTCAGTACAAGTAATGTTTCTCATGATAGACACTCCACTTCCGACTCCTTCTTCCCACAATTCCTTAAACTGTTTCGTTATACAGAATAAGAAGAAAGTTGCACGTTGAACATCTCATCTTTCTTTCTCCTCTCGCTACTCTGCCGATTTACAAGTAATGGTGTAAGTGGGTGAGTGAGTGTGTATGTGTGAGAAGATTTCTTCGCCAAGCCTCGAGTTATAAGTGAATAACGTGTATCGCATGCATAAAAAAAGTTGAGACGAGCACGAGCAGAAGAAGAAGAGCT
Source organism: Heteromurus nitidus (assembly GCA_034687055.1). Lineage (NCBI taxonomy): Eukaryota > Metazoa > Arthropoda > Collembola > Entomobryomorpha > Entomobryidae > Heteromurus > Heteromurus nitidus. Next base: position 63,058 of record JAQFZW010000039.1, on the reverse strand, counting down.
GGCAGCCTTTATTACGGGAAGAAAGTTACCAAGACGGAACCAGGAAGGAAGACACCGTCACTACATCACACACTCAACATTCATGCTGCTATTTTAACTACCAAAAAAATGCAGCCATGATTTGCATCATGAGCATCAGCTTGATTATCACATAATCTCTCTCCTCTCATCCTTTTCTCAGCAGCCCAATTGCATTTTATTTCCCTTGTCTCCCTCCCTTCCGCTGAGGAGATGGATAATAATAATCGTACCGACGACTTCTCCTTTCAATACTCGCACAATAGTTCCGACAATAATAGTCTGCTGGTTTCTTTGAATGTGAAGTGTTTGCTCATCTCCAGTTGTTGTTTCTTCCCGTCAATAACGCCTGACAATAATTGACAATAAAAACCTGAGAAATGGGAGAGAAGGGAAGAAGAAGGGTGCTGCAATTAAATATACTATCTCAGTTGCATCATAACTCATCCCTCTCTGTTACAAGTTCCGGTGTGGAGTCGAGCAGCAGCGACTAGTTTGCGCTTTTTCAATCATTGTGATATAGTTGATATAAATTATTCATTGCAAAAAACAAACATTTCTCTTTCAGCGCAACTTGTGTTTTATGCCTAATCAATGAGAGCTTGTGTGGAGAGTATCTCGGATAAGCGGACACTTAATATTTGCGGACCCGAAATTTTCATAGAATGGAAATAGCAATGCGACATTACGTATTACAAGCCATGCGACGCAAAAACAGGAAGTTGAATATTGTTCATCTACCTTTCGCAATCTACTGAAGATAGGTTTGCTGTTGCAATGCGTGAAACATACATAACTATTTACAATTTAAAACAACAGCATCCAAATTCTTGGTTTCATCCATGCATAACTGCCAAGTACTATATTATATCGCAGTAACCACAAGTTGGGGATGGGACAACAACAGCAGCAATAAATGAAGAAGAAAAATTGTTAGCATTAAGATGATGATTATTACTCTCCTCGCCTCCGGTCCTCATGCCCATTTTATCGTATAAAAAAGAAAATACGCACTACGTCATTGATGGAACCCATTCTGAAGCAAGGAACATAAGCTTCGTAAGAGGATTCTGCATGGTATTGTTTTTACAGCACCGCAGTGCCATCAACACTGTCGATTCGGTTGTTGCAAGATTCAGCCCATCTTCCACGCAATATTACTCCACTTTCCAAAATGTTTTCCAGCGTCAACAACATTGAATCTGCTAGTCTCAGCTAGGAAGCAAGTTCCTTCGAGATGGAGCACACAACTTCAGTCTGTAACAAGGCCAAGGAAGAAATGTGAAACAGAGAGGAACCTACACATAGGATCGAGTTATAGCAGCACCGCGGTTGCAAGAGAAGAAAAGAGAAAGTCAAAGGGAAAATACGACAATGGTTTGACCCGTCGTGGTTATTGCACAATGCACGCTCCTACCGTTTGTTACTTTCTCAAAATGCCAAAGCAATAACGAGAGCTGGATTGGATACTCTGTATCATCATCATCGTGATTCTTGTCCCTCGAAATTTTTTAATGCAATCAAATGGGAAGGCCGAGAGGTGGGAATGGACGGTAATGAAAGAGTGAAGACGAAGAAGAATGTAAAAAGGAGAGAGAGAGAAAATTTCACCTAGTCTCGGAAGCGGTGCTGAGTGAGCTCTTGCCTGTTAATGAATTTCCCAGGCTCTCCTCAGTCAGCATCAGCACAACGTAAAACTAACGATGAAGATCCATTTTGTGTTACGATGAAAGTATAGAAAAGGTGGTCTCTGTGTGTGTGTGTGGTATAATGTAATTACATGGTGGTGGTGATTAGTGGGAGGGCTGTAAGTTATAAGTGCTTCTTATTGTATAAATATAGAGAATGGACCCTGAAGAAGGTTTTAATCGATACAGGTACAAGACACGTGTGCAAGTCGTTGCGGTAATCGATATCGTACGGGAATTTTCGTAACCTCTTTTTTCCTTATTCTCATTATACATTCTTCTCTTGCATTTTCCATAAAAGGGAGAGAAAATTTTTTCTCTTTGTTGCTCGCTTCCTAGTTTCACTCACTATATATGTATTTCATATGTACAAAAATGTATGAGGATCTTTACTAAAAAGTTTTTTCATGCACACAACAAAAAGCAGAGCCTTCCAAAATTTGCTTGATGCCATTTTCTCTGTCTCTTTTGAATTTCAGCTTGTTGGAACTATTCCGTTTATTAACTTAGCGTTTGCTTTCAACGACAAGACACTGGCAGAAATACAAGGTAAAGTTAATTATTTCCCATTTCCTCTCTTTCAACTTATGTATAAAGCGAAAGAAACAGCAAGTTTCTTCCATGTCACTAGGCATGATGACGCAAACTATAATGGACCTCTTTATAGCTTTTCATCTGCCGCAAAACTTCATTTATTCCGTTACGCAAATGCCTTATATGTTTATACGCTCTTAAATGTAGAAAATTTCCGAATCTTATCTCCGGGAATATATGGAGTATATAACGAAGTTTACTTTCCATTAGAGAACCTAACAAAACAGAATTAGCGACACACACACATATTGACTTTCTTTCATAATTGCACTTTCAAGCCCATGCTAACTCTATCAACTGCCTTTTAGTCACTCGATCATCACAAACGTCCGCGTCCTTCTAAAAACGAAGGTGTATTGTTGTTTCAGAAGCGGAAGCATGCTTCTATACTTTTACGCTACTTCGCTCAAATTCAATCAGAAAACAATTTGAACTCCTGGAATGGCTCATTATTATCGAGAGCATTCTCTTCTTCCAGTTTTACGCTAACCGATCAGAGAGAAATGTTTTGCTTTTTTCAGTAATAAAATTGACGAGAAAAAATTCTACGTATTTTCCAGATCGAGAGTACTTGGTTCTTGCCTGGATGTCTATGCTTTGCGTTTACGTTCTGCAGCTTATAATGGGCATTTGGCTTTTGGCTGCCACGAGAGAGGTAATCTTTCACAATAAAATGCTAGTTTATTTTGTACAAAATATATATAAAGCACATTTGAACAACCATTATGAAATTGCAACCATTATATATATGTATACTATTATGCACAAGTGTCTCCACTGTTTTAATAATGCACAACTATTCAACACTTTTGCTGCCCGTTGGACTTTTGCGCAGCCTTTGGATAGCACACTGCATTTAAATAGACCTCAAATTTTAACAGGAAACTTTTTGCAGAATAATCACTTAAATATGCACTTAATGATAGCATCAAGCACAATCATTGCGACTAAATGTGATATTATTTATGAATGAGCATGTTGCCTTAAACCACTTTTAAACATTTCCACTTCCACCCGCAGCTTAACGAAAAAGGGTAAAAAACCAGAGGGAACTTAAATGTGATGTTGTATTCTGATCATCATTTTCTTATATTCATGTTGAAATGTGTGTTAAAATTTGTGCTGACCTTATGGACTTTGCAGTGCTACTCTGAATACACCGTTGGAAACTGTCAAGTCTGGTACTACATTGCCATGTTCACGTTCGTCTTCTACATTGGGGAGATGGGGTACGCCATTTCGGCGATCCTGAAGACGCCGCGTGACCAGAATGTGAAGAAAGTGATTGTGACCATGTTGTTCCACGCGACGAAAATAATATATCGAGCCGTCACACTGATGACTGTGAATAACTTCCTGTACGATATATGCCGTCCAGTTTACAGATATCTCTCTCAGGGAAGCTATCTCTACGCATCTTACTACAACTACCGCCTTGGCATTCCACCGCCACAGCGAAGGAGAAGGTTGTCCTCCGTGACAACACAAATGATACAATACAAACAAGTACGGCCACCATCTTCGAGGCAAAATTCGACAAGAGCGTCCGCAGTACCACCGTCATTTGCACCTGTTCCTCCACAACCGCAACAACCGCCTGCGGCTAGTTCTTCTTCTATCAATTACCCTCCTCCTCCGAGAGTTCCTCCCATGCCAGCAGCGACTGCCGCCGCCGCTGCAGCAGCAGCAGCAAATAATTGTGCTTCCTCGGCTGCTCTACTTCCTGTTTACAATTCGACCAAAATACCCCTTCAACCCATTCCAAATTATAATTTCTACTTTACTTATCCGCAGCCGAAGCCAAAACAGTACAGAAGAGGAGGACCCCATGAGGTTTCCGTCAATAATAACAACTATGCATACTGTAGCACGGTGAATTCATTGAAACAGCCTCCTTGACACTTGTCATGTCCAAATGAGTGGCTGGTTTAGCAGGAATATTTCAACGAAACTATATCATTACTACACAATCATCTCCACATTTCTCAGTACTACATCGCAGTCATAAGATTCTCAATACAATCATAATAAAAAAAATCACCACAACATATACATATGTACATACCTTCACATAAAAAAACATGCTCCACAAACGAAAAAAATAAATATCCAAAAGAAATCTACCGCAGCTTCGACGGACAGGTTTAGAAATTTACAAAAATCACAAATAATCGTGAAATTCCAGAGAGGTAGTAGCATAGAGTCGTATATATAAAAGATGGTGATAAGACTCTCGAGGTTTAGCATATTTTACTATAGCTCATTATTTCTCTTATTTAATTATTGAGCGAGTTGAATTGAATGCGTGACATGTGTACACAGAACAACAACACGTTAGAAGTTGGGTTGAGTTGAGCAAGACGGCTGAGTGAAGGCAGGACAATTCGTTAGCGCAGTTATGTATCGTATCGTATCTCAAGTGAAAGTGAGTGAAAGTAATGAAAGATACATAATATTATACATTATGTGAAATTATTTGTAGGGGTTGCCAATTTTATACGGTGGACACCACAACTATATTGAATATCATTCCCTAGCATATAGCTAAATCAGAAGAAAAAAACAATCATAGTGTACATAACATCGAACCCCAATATATACAAAAAAATAATACATAACAGATTAGATACCTGAATATACCTGAGCCATAAAGGAAATTCACGAGAACAAAAATAAATAACATAAAATGAGATAATAAACAGGTCAATAAATAATCTTAATAATTATCGTAACGTATAAAACACGTCAAGGTGTTGGGTGCTTAGTCTTTTTAAAAAAATATGGAGGAACTCATAATGTCATAATATAATGAAATCTAGTGATTGTATATATAAAAACTTATTGAACATAGGACAATAATGCGTCCACCCACGGATCTTTTAAATGAGCTCTAACTAACCAAACAAAATAATATTGTTCTTCGATTACGCTGCTACTCTTTAGTTTATGATGATGTAATGTAGGTGTCCGCAAAGCAAACGTGCCAAATTGTTATACAAGAAAAAATTTAAGTAATGCGAAAGTACTATAATAATATATTATGCAAGTGTAACATTAAATAATATTCTGTATGCATGAGACTATGTATGCTTAGGATTATGATTTTGTGTGAAATTACATGCGTGTTAAGTACTACCAGTCGACAAAAAACGAAACTCGTTGTAAATGAAAAAGTAATATATGCAAAAGTGGATCCACAAGAAAAGTGATGAGGAATAATAATATTCTCATCAGCATGTGTTAGACTGACATAAAGATTTAAATGCGAATTTGATGACAATAAGTAAAAAAATCCAATTTCGTATACACACCAATTATTGTAATATCACAAACTATTTACAAAAGAAAATAACTTGTCATTAAAACACTGCCTCCATTAAGATAAAAAAATATGAACAACAAAACTGCTAGAAGACAAAAACTTGAGCAGTAGTATCTACACTCTATATAAATTACATACCTCAAGAGAGAAACCACTGAGCGCAATATTCTACACACACCAAAAAAACCCAACTCATGTTAAAAATATTTTCACTGCGACAATAAATACTTGGTCCGAAATACTAGGCAAAGTGAAAGAGAACAATAATAATCATGGCATGATACCAAGAATCATGCAAGAACAAAAAAAATTAATGAGATGACTATACAAAAAACTAAGATATAAAATGTTCATATTAACCAAGATAATAAGATGACAATATGGAAGAAATTATAACTTATTCAATGTAACTGACGAAATCGTTGATAATAATGTTTAGTTGTAATAAAAGAGGAAGTGTGGAAGAATGAGAGAGAGAGAGAGAGGTTTTACATATTATGTACACATTTAAGCAATTTGTATATGCAGCTGAGGGTATTAAAGGAGTTAGAGATAAGATGAAGAAAAAGTGTGTAATCGCATTTTACGATACAGAGCTTTGAACTAATTAATGTCTACATCCTGTCTAAGAAAAAATGTAATCTATGCAATCTCAAAAAAAAATTCTCGGAGGGAAATGAATCATCCTTCGAGAATTAAAAAACTAAAAAAATTTAATTGTAAGTAGCTTATAAACATATTATATAGCCACTAATCTCACACACAGAGTAGTTCAAATTGTGTTCGCTTGTCGCACGCGAGAGAGCGGAGAAAATTGGGGCAGTCGACCATGTATAATATATGCGGCTTTTGTTTCTGTGGATTGTTTTAGAGCTTAAATACTCAAGAGAGAAAAAAATTACCTCACGTGGATAAAAGCGTTCTAAAAGTATTCTAAAATAATTTATTTACACACACCCAAATTAATCAATGTGAAGTGATGCACTTTTTTTAAATAATTTGCACCTTGCCATTTATAATGTTTATTTTAAAGGTCATGTGTGATTCGCAAGTAGATGAAATTGTTCAAGCCGTCATGAATATGTTGATTTAGGATTAATTTTGTTTAAATTGCTTGATTCCCTCATCAATGACAAATGGCAATAATAACATTATACTGTATTACGTTTTATTGCCAGAAATAGCAATACTGATTCCTGTGATCTTTAACGCATCGTAGATTTTGAATTGCGTACTCAAAACCTTCCAGCATTATTATATAGTCGTATATACTCTGTGTGTGTGTTGTCATAAACCGTAATACTATAATACGTAAAAGGAGTCAATTCAAACCGATATTTTTACTCGCTCATGTCTACATTATTTGTCAAAAGAACCGATGATGAATAAAGAAAAATATGTGATCTCCGAAGCTGCATGTTATCTCTTGGTACATCATCATATAATCCTTTCTTTTGCAATGCAATCTTGTGTGGACACATGTGGACAAAATACGAGAGAGTTTAGGATAAAAGTTTTTCTTAGGACTAGGACACAAAATGCGTGCTGGTTCCCTCTATAACCACGTGAGCCGTGCTGAAAAATAGCCCAAGTCTTGATATAAATGGAAATGTAGATAATAGAATATTTGCGAACACTATTCTGACAGAATTTAAAATACACAGACATGCATAATACATATGTACGTAGTAGTCTATAGCATAAAGTACGGGAAGAAAGAACTCAAGGATTTTGCAATAGGTAACGTCTGAAAAATGTACAGCTGTAAATTCACTGATTACATAGCCTTGGCCCCTCTGAAAGAAAGAGATATAATATACGAGAAGCAGGCATTTAGCCAACTCACCATCATCAACAAATCAAAATCGTTTCGCTAGCATAGCCAAAGCAGTTCATCTTCAATGTAAATTTCCTTTAATTTCCTTTAAATTCCTGTATACCACAGGGAAACAAGCTTGTGATAGGTGTCTTGAAGACGGTGCAAATTTCTTGGGTTCCCGTTAGAATAGAACACTTTAGCGCAAGCATGTTTTGTGGTTTTCCATACGATATCGTTTCATAGAAGGAGACTTGAAGACGGAAGTTATCGTCCGAATAAATATTATGTGATTTCAATAAATAATCCAGTGCAATAATAAAAATGAGTGTTTTCAGGATCACGACTTACGAAAAGCGGAAAGTAGTGCAAATTATTGCTCTAGTGGATATAGTAAGTGCTTCTAGTTTAAATTGCATCGATTGTGTGCTATTGTGCCATCACAAGTTTAAGGTTTGTTTAGAAAGGTGTTTTTTTGCTCCAAAGGCTCAATCACTCTTGTACATCGCAATCAAATCTTTTGCTATTGTTTGCACGTCTGTTCCTGAGACTGAGCAACGAGGTATTTAAAACTATTGCTTATACATCGACATTTATCACATGTGTGGGGTTGCAGAACTTATTGGATACAATCATTTTCTTATGCATACAGGTTACCCGTTTATAACGCTCCTGTTGATATTCATTATGTGCTTTTATCTCGTCCACATGACCTTAGCTATAATACTGCTCATAGCTGTGGAGACGGTAAGCAAAAAAAACTTGCCTTGTGATTGATTCCCTGCTTTAGTTCGCGTTTAATATTCTGACCTGGTACCTGGATTATAGGAGAAAGCAGATACTTTAACTTCTGTACGGAACACCAAAGTTTGGCAAAACTGGGCGATTGTATATCTCATCTTCTTGGTGGGAAATTGTTTGTCTAACGTTCTCTCATCACAAACGTGGTCAACAGTGTTTCTCGTAGGCACGTTTGGCATCATTGAAATCATTTGGAGACTGGTCGGAATTTACAATGTTGGCATTTACATAGACGACCTTTTAGAAAAAATCTCTTACGATACTCCAACAATCAAATTCTTTTCCGTTCGATTTCCCATTCCAATCGAAAGCCAGGATGACATTAAAAATGAAAATGGCGAAATTTCAATAAATTCGTGATAACTAAACTTACAGGCAAAAATTCAATTGTTCATCTACAACTTTTAGAATACGAGACAAGTAAAGTTTTACAATTCATTCAGCAGAATGTAGGTGGCCACAACACAATGTCGGATGTTATGATAATTTTTGAGTGCAAGATGGCTTGGTTATTCCACAGTGCCTCACAAATGTGAACTTTTAGTCTCGCACAGAGTTGGCAATTGAAATGTTTACATAAAGTGATAATAGGGATTTAGTTTATGACAAGTGCAAAACTATACGACGGTGAGCTAAGCTTTGCGTATTAGATTACAGACTTTATAAATACGAGTAAAAAATCAAGGTCTAACGTGATTATAGGTAGGCGTTAGTACACAATTTATGCATTCACGCAAAACTTTTCACTTGCTATGATGCATATATTATAGATAGGTTATATGATAGATCTATATAGGATCTAGCTGTGGTTTAATTATATATGTTTAGAGAAGAAACACTCCTGCGCAAGGTAATGCGTCAATCATGTTCAAAATATCCTTATGTTATTTTGCATGAATTAACTCAAGAACACGATCCTGTAGCTGACATTTTCAAGCCGGCACATGATTTATCACAACCATGTGATATGGTTAGAAAATTCGTGCCAAATGACAGCCCAAGAATGAATTCACTGATGGCTGGACATGGTTTACAGATTTGATTCTACGTAAGGATGCGTTCTGAATCACTTCATTATAGCACGAATTATAAAGGACAGCTTGTAGGAAAACATGATGTGCACAAACCAAGATCTTTAAATAGATGCAAGATTTGAAGCGTAAAGAGATGCTATCTTGGCCATGAATCATGATTCAGTCTGAGTGGAAAGCTGTAACAATTTAGAGCAGAAATTTTTTCATCGCGGCTCAAGAAAAGCAGCTAAATTGCAAATTCTGCGAATTAATGTATTTACAATCTACTCATTATAATCTTTATTCACCATCTCGTAGGCCAAAGATTTTTGTAGGGATTTTTTAAGTGTGCGAATGTAAGATGGCAACATACCAAATTAAACCCATCGCAATTAGCATACCTTTCTCCTGGCTTCCGCAATTTGTTGCGCTTGTGACTGTGCCTGAAATACGAATTATGTAATGGACGAAGGAGATAATCATCCCCCGTCCGCCCTCCTTTCATCTGAAGACAAATTGCACTTGAGCAATATTCAATTTCTGGCTGCGGTGGATTGTGTAAGCTAATTGATTTACATTGTTTGATCAATTAGTCGTAAAGGATGAACTATAAGTATAATTCTCTGTAAGCATGTTCATTTCAGGCATTAGCGCTGACAAGCCTCATTTTCAACACTCGACAGTTAATTTTGGCCATTGGCGACTCATCGTCAACAAATCCGGGACTAAATGACGATACCGATGGAATTTGTATGTTAACGCTTGACAATGTTATTTCTGGGATATTTCACACAAATAATCATAAGCTTCACTAATGAATTCTTTTTTGAATACCCTGCAACAGTGGATGGGAACGATGCCTCCAATACCTTGCAAGTTCGGCTCATCGTCGCGGCCGTGGCATCCGTCTGCCTTACGCTTACACAGTTATTGTTTGCATGTTTGATGATGACATTTTCATCACACGTAATAATTTACGCGTACAATCTGATGGTATATATAATGATACGCTTTTTTATACGGGTCAGACAATTAATTAAATCAAATAAATGTTTTTGTACTTCAGAGACATCATTTACGAAGACGAACTTATATTACTCGAGTGTGGGTTTGCTGGTCTGGAGTTCTGCTGGTGATTCTCATTATCTGTACCTTTAACATCAAACGATTTGAGAGTATTGCAGATAAGTTTTATCTGTTCGTACTACTGTCCGAAATCGTTTTCCGCGTTGTTATAATCCTTTACACTTGTTTATTTTATTTATGTAAAGCCTCTACGGATGCGTAGTATAGGTTTAGAATGATGTGATAATTTGAGTGTATTGAAGTTTTCTCGATCAACGCAATGTACCTGTTTCAACCCCAAAAAAAGCGATGAACAGGTCAAAGTGAATTAAGCCATAGTTGACTCGATATCTTTAAAATTTATTTTATTAAGCTCGCCGTCCATTTAAATACTGGAAGCTATTAAAATTCCATTATAATACGTAAATGCTTAGTTAAACTTTGTGTATAAACCCTTTGTCCGTAAGTACAACAGAGTATATAAAGTCATAAGCGAATAAAATATAATCCACAATTATTATACAACCCAGAGAACATGAACTTTGACATCATAACATTTTACAATTCTACCTCGGCACCTGTACTTATTCTCGGGACATGTGGAAATAGGAAAAACTTGTACGGCGTGTAATTATATGAACTCTAAAACGGTAACGAAAATATACAGCCTCACTTTATTTCAAGCACAGATATAGCAAAAAAAATGAATCAACTACCACTTCAGCACATGTCATGATAATACAGAAGAAGGAGCTCAGTTTGGAGCTATTGTGAATGGCTCTTGAAATGATATCTCTCATAATCTCTCGCATCACATAATAAGCCGCATTGTTTCCACGTTTGCACTCGCTAATGGATTTTTACTTGCGAAATGTACAGATTTTTATTCCTCCTGTCTTCCAAACCTTTTTCTAACACTTTTATCCATTCTGAAACTTAAAGGGTTCAGTACTCTCGAAAACCAATTTTCTGTAAGCATAAGATTTGAAGTATAAAAGTAAATTCCTTTAAGTGTTCTACGTGCTTGAGGGCAGCTTAATATGACTCACGACTAAATTGGGTTTGGCACTTTCTTAAGAGTCCCACAGCAAATGTTCTACCCCTTGTCAATCTGAAAATAAGCTTGAATTATTCATTCGACCTCACCTGGATTTTTCGATTGCAGAAATGTGCCCAAGTGGGTAAAAATGGATTAAGAAAACACTCTCTACAATATGTGGGTGGGACTTGAGATACCTTAATCCTAAACCACTTTTGTTTCCTGAGATTGCGAATTGCGAATGCCATTGTAAAACCTATTATTATCTGAATGAATCTGAGCTAGATCGTCGCTCTCGCTACAATGCTCAAGCGAAGATTGTGTAAAAATGAATCATGTTTTTGTTTGTGTCATCCTCATCACATCAATGAGTGTGCGCCCACGCCAGCATTTGAAATGAAAATGTAGCTATCGCTTAAGTGGCATTATTTCACTTACATACATCTTCATGGTGTTTGTGTGTTAAAGTGAGATTGAGTAATCATCTATCTAGATGGAGAGTTTGTGTTCAAATGTTTATGCACTTGCATGTACTGACGATGAGTGAGGAGGGTAATCAAATACAAGACCACATGGAGTACACTTACTTCCAATTCCAACTACTATAAAATACGTATTACATGAGATGTTGCGTGTTGTTAACTTGTTTTAGTAATCCAGCAGAGAGTTTCGACCGATTGTCTAAGAAATGTTACGCACACGGCACACGCATCTGTGCTACACAGAGCAGAACTAAAAAAGATATGAGTCATCAGATAGGAAACCCCATGCATCAAACACATGCACATACATAGTTTAAAGTGCATCTCTTACAGGATTGGTGATGTGATGTCATAATACATGGGTCATCTTCGAATGTACATAGTTTCGTCAGCATGCATATTTCTCTCTCCACAGCCAAGCCTCCTCTTGCTATCTCCCTCAAGCTCAAACAAGTTGATCTCTCTGAGATTATTCTTCATTTCAACTGAAATTTGATCATCACCAAGAGATCTTTCCTCTTTGCTCTATTTCTCCGAGTTGGTCTTTTCCAAAGCACATTCCACGTTCCACGCCCAAGCAAGAGTCATTACTTTACTTGTTGCTACACTCATAAAAATGCGACCCCCGCATTGCTTCGTCACCACATTTATGATTATGACTGAACTGCTTCTTTTCAGTGATGCAGAACGAAGGTGAGTACATAGAAAAATGTCATCAGTATTTATCATCATATTTCTATTTTACAAATCACTCACATCCACTACAGCATTGATTTATATCTGAAAATGAGTAAATGCATATTGTGCCACAGTAATACCAGTTCACGTTCACAAACAAAAATACTAGTTCAAAAATACTAAGGTTTATGTTTTTGTTTGTTCCTGCTCATCATACCTAAACATTCGACTCTTTCCAATGACTCACTTTGTTATGTCGTGCAGAGAGTGTAACAACACGCCACTGGCTCCACGAAATTTCCATACGCATACCTACAACCTGCTATGTTACTTTCAGACACATCGTCTTTAAAAATCGATGAATGAGTATAGTAAATAGTAAAGCATGATTGACTCATCACAGTTGTTGTAAACAAAATACGAATCTCACTAGACTACTACAACCTGCTTTTCAGTGTGTAGTTTCATGTATGCATATTATATCAGACCACGTACGCAGTACGCACGCTTGAGAGTTAGTCATGAAAGGTTAGGGATTTTCCTTTAAACTAATGAAATGAAAATGATAACTCCATTACTCATGGGTATGCTCTCTTCAAAATCCATTTTAGTATGATTTCATTAAGCGTTCAGGCAAAGTCAACCATTCTAGAGGAGACGCACTTCACACTTTGCAAAAGATTTACACATGATTAACTTTTGTAGCTCTTCGAAGTTTCATAATTCTTGAAATAAGTGAGAGTTTTGCATTCACCAGCAGTCGCACCTCTACAATTTCCTCTCGAATCCTTCATTCATGATTGTCGCCGATGTGTAATGGGTTTGTAAATGTAAACCACTGTAAAAGTGCCACAGATTGTGTCTTGCTCAACATAATAATATTATGTGAATATACAAGTGTACCTCCGTTGAACATCCGGTTGTAGGTTTGTGTTGTGACTCCTCATCATTTACAGTAAAAAGCATTAATTTGAAGCAGTTAGTCGGCCACAATTAACCCAAGTGTGCAATACAAGTAAAACAACACATTTTTCCTCTCCGTGTGGCTGTGACTCGACAGCAGAAGAGCAGCCCATTGAGGCTTGATTTTTTTAACCAAAAAACACTTGACTCATCATAAGCTCTAAAGATAAGATAACAAAGTCTGTCTTGCAAGCCGTCATTTCCATCATCATCATCATTGGACCAACCATCCTGGAATCAAAATTGTGTAAGCCTTCCAACTATTTACTCAACTGAAGTGTGTGTTCTCATATGTGGCTGAACGGCAACACAAGTGCTATTGATATTGTTTTATTGTTCCATCAAGCATATCAGCTATTACCACGTAATAAATTCGACATTTAATACCACATGTGGCAACATCGTTTTTTATGTGCAACCGAATCTCTCATCCCACACTCACAAGTACTTATGTGTGCCTTCATTTCATATTTCCATTGTCGTTTGTCGTACTTACATATTATGTGCATAGCGATATTTTTAGTCTGGCAAGGCATCAGCATATACATAATATCCTACAGCAAGTAGTGAAACAATGATGTCTGCAGCACATTAGATCTTTCATCCGGTGAGAGATATCAGAATACATTTTGTAACATTTTATGCAGTAAGTGTTAAGCGCATATCAGCAAAAGTCTTTCCGCTCCTCGTGGAATCTGACTGACAGTTTTAGGAAAGAGTAAAAATACTGATGTGACGACGGATATGCAGTAATCCATCTTAGGGTACCATATTTTTATGGAGGTTATATGAAGAATTTGTCACTTTATTTACATTGTCGTCACAGAATGGTAAAGCGTTGAATACTACAATCTTTTACTTTGAAGGTAATTCCTAATATTAAAGTACCATTACCTTTAACTAGTTTTGTTCCTGCAGAGCATACAAATAATAATGAGAATGCAAGGTTACATGCATGGTGGTGATATGTGAGTTTAACTGTGCTCTCGGTTGTAGGAAGTGTATTGTGTGTGGTATATGGTTCTAAATATTTTTCATGTTTAGCACATTAAAGAAATTTTTGCACCATTCAGCTGAAGTGGGTGAGAGAATTTTTGTACGGCTGAAATAACTCATCATAAAAGGTCAAAAAAATCTCACAATTGATGTGAGTGGAATGCTGGAATGTGCTCTCATCAGGAATTGCCTGAAAGCAAAAGTTAATCTGAGTTAAGAGTACGAGGTGTGGGATATATGTATATAAAAATACTCATATCATGCACATCACTCTTCTTTGCTCTACACATTCTGATAGAAGGCAAATGTGTATCACCACGATAAAACTGGAGAACTGACAGTAGTTCAGCAGAATGAGTGAAGAGCACAAAGATATTATGCATACATAATTTAACTTGTTGCTCACTTTTCATACGAATTCATAAGCGAAAGAGAGCAGAACATGAAGAACTAGTAGGTGATGTGTGTTCCTGTTACAGTATGAGAACCGGAATGTGTATTTCTCTAACCTTCATTAAATAAAAAAGTACTTGAATGAACAGATACGAGCATTTGTAATTTTTACAAGTGTCAAGTGTGTGGTATTCGGCAAATGCGATATAATTTTGCGCATGACATCACCCATCTCGTAAAGTACAGAAACTAAGATAAACCACAAAAAGGAAAAAAATAATCATGAGCAGAAAATACCCCTTTTAATTCCAACTTTTGATTTCAGTATTCCATTCTGGTCAACCAGCAGAAACGAGCAGCACACACAATTTTTTAACCACTTGTTCCAAAAAGAGGCCAAACCTTTTGAATTTTGTTGCATTAATACCACATCATCATCCGGACTAGGTACATATATTATTACAAGTCACACCCATCTACTAACACACTTTCGCTCGTAATGTAATCTTCATGCGTGACTTGATCAATTAATGTTATATGAAATTTCTATTATTTTCTGAAAGTTCCCGTGGAGTGCAGTCGTACAACAACCGTCACCGAAAATGTCTAGAAGTAACGGGAATTCCCCAACTCCGCCAAGGATTAGCGACGAGGAGCTCACTGAAATTCATGAAGTGTTCAAGGAGCTCGACACCGACGGGAGTGGATACCTTGAGGCAAACGAATTGAAAGATGGACTGGACCGAGTTGGCCTGAAATTACCAGGATGGCAGATTCGCCAAATCATCCATGAATTCGACGGAAGTGAGAGGGCTCATCGCAACAAGCTTTCCATCGACGAATTTGAACAGCTTTGCACAAGCTTGAAAATGGAAGATGTGGCTAAGCACTTCAAGACGGCGGTATCAAAGAAAGAGAATTTGCAAACGCTGGGCGGACTCTCAACTGCTTCGAGTGAAGGTACAACTCACACAGTCAGAATCGAAGAACAGTTAGCCTTCTCCCATTGGGTCAATGAGCACCTTAGCCACGATCCTGACTTGAAGCACCTTCTTCCAATTGACGCTGAAGGGAAGGGATTGTATGAAAAGGTCAAAGATGGAATTCTCCTCTGCAAGATCATAAATCACTCCTGTCCTGATACGATTGACGAGCGTGCCATCAACATCAAAAACCTGACATTGTACAGAAAACATGAAAATCTAACCCTTGCTCTCAACTCTGCCCAAGCAATTGGTTGCAACATCATCAATATCGATGGAAATGACTTGATGTTGGGGAAACCTCACTTGGTCTTGGGTCTTCTCTGGCAAATCATTAGAATCGGACTATTCAACCAAATCAACTTGGAACATTGTCCCGGCTTGGCCCTCCTATTGTTAGACGGAGAGAAAATCGAAGACCTCATCCGCCTCCCTCCAGAAGCAATTCTTCTCCGGTGGGTGAACTACCATTTGCAGCAAGCAGGTGTAAGTCGTGTCTGCACCAATTTCCACTCAGACATCCAAGACTCGGAAGTGTACACACATCTGCTCTACCAAATTGCACCGAAGGAAGCTGGTGTGACAAAGGAAGCATTGATGGAAGGAGATCCCATTCAGAGGGCAGAGGTAATGCTGCAACAAGCAGATAAACTGGGATGTCGCTCATTTGTCACTGCTCAAGATGTGGCGAAAGGTGTGTACAAGCTGAACTTGGCATTTGTTGCCAATCTCTTCAATAACCATCCTGGGCTCGACAAGCCAGCCGACGGAGACGAGTTCACCATTGAAGAGACACGAGAAGAGAAAACCTATAGAAATTGGATGAATAGTTTAGGCGTCAGCCCACATGTCAATTGGCTCTACTCCGACCTTACTGACGGGCTGGTAATTTTCCAAATTTATGACATCATCAAGCCCGGCACTGTCGACTGGAATCGTGTCCACAAGAAGTTTTCAAAGCTGCGCAAATTCATGGAGATTTTGGAGAACTGCAATTATGCCGTTGAGCTGGGAAAGAAGCTCAAGTTCTCCCTGGTAGGCATCGCTGGTCAAGACATTAGCGAAGGAAATCCCACTCTGACATTGGCACTCATCTGGCAATTGATGAGGGCGTACACACTTTCCATCTTGACAAAGCTGACGAGCAGCGGGGACTCTCCCATTACGGAGAAAGAGATCGTTCAATGGGTAAATGACAAATTGGCTTCTGCTGAGAAAGCTTCCAGGATACGCAACTTCCAAGACCCGAGCATTCAGGATGCCAAGGTTGTATTGGATTTGATTGATTCTATCAAGCCAGGCATCATTGATTACAGCTTGGTAAAGGAGAGTGGCTCGCCAGATGACAACTTGGCAAATGCCAAGTACGCCGTTTCAATGGCCAGAAGAGCCGGGGCTCGAGTCTATGCCTTGCCAGAGGATATATCCGAGGTGAAAAATAAAATGGTTATGACAGTGTTTGCTTGTCTTATGGCTCTTTCCGTAAAGTTAGAGATGCAGTAGGAAACATATATCGATTCTATATGGATGTAAGGTATATAATACACACAATATTTATTATATGAGTATATGACGTGAACCCACAAGCACACTAGCTGATGTATTTGCCTTTCAGTGTACCAAATGTGTGGAGTAATTTACAAACGTTTTATCACCAACGAATATTAGGTTATGAATTTCCAAAAATATATATCTTGTATTTACATGTCAAAAATCACTACATTGCCACAAAGTATATAAATATATATATTATAACATACGTACAACTCATTTTTTGGCTTTCACTTCATCTGAACAAAATGTTTCGGTTTCAGATAGATACAACATTGCAACATGTTATTATTCTTGTGATTCTTGGTATACTTTCCGTACAACGTATCATTGTCACTGTACAATGAAGAGTCAATTTAATTTAGTAAATCCAGAGTTTATTATGTACTTAAGAAAGGAGTGAAAGTCTTTATGGCTGTATGGTCGATGCTTGAGTGAAATGTATTTCAAATCGTATTATTTTAAAAAGCATATATTCTGTAAATGCAAACTTTGGTCATGTATGTTATATAAAGTTGCCAAATATTATTATACCATTATAAAATAAAAATACAAATGTGGAAAAAACATGAAATGAACGTTTCTAGAAAGAAGTGCTCATGGCATATTTCGCATCAAGCAGTCCATTATTACCGGCATTTTGTGTGGGTGGGATGCAAAATTTATGTAAGTAATGGAGTGCTCGTTTGGATAAAAAACTAGCTCATCAATTAAACTCCGATCTTTGCCTTGCCCAAATTTCAGTTTATTTTTGACAACATGCTTTCAGATTAGGTACATATGCATCCAAGAAGGTATACTTCAGCAGGCGGGCATATAACCGAGCGTTGAACTTCGTGCGTAATAAGCATGCACACTTTCACATTGAAAGAATTATTAAAAATTCATACAAGTCTCTCATCTATATTTTCTATATGCTCCAGTTGCCGTTATGATGTGATTTGATGGCCTCTTGTGTGCGACGTTCTCAGAGCTTTTTATGAATTTATGACTTTTTCTAAAAATACATTTTAAAATACTACTCCATGTCACCTTGATCTTCTAGTTGGAGGAACTCATATACGGATGCAGTCAGTACTCTTCGTCGTCTTCCAACTTCAATATGAAATAGTTTTCCTCTGAGAATATGAGAAATCTAACACTCTTTTTAACAGCTCCAAGCACGTCGTGCCTTTATTCACTCTGCGAGAAAAGAATATTCGTGTAAAAATGAGTCTGCCATATCGGATATCCGTAAAAATCTTCACTTTAAAAACGGGGAAAGGATGAGAGAAAACGTTCATGATATATTTTCTAGTTATTATGCGAGTCTCTTTTGGAGCAAAGTCCCCGTTCAAAATATGCTTTTGCCCAAGACTCCTCGTATCTCATCTCTTATCATTATTCTTCTTTATGTTTGCGCAAACAGATGCGCGTTAAGATGAGATGAAGAAGAGAAGAAAAAAACTGTTGAGATCTTGGAACTCGGTAAAAGTTTGTATTCTCACTCTTCATATGCCAGTTGAGTCTTTAGGCATCTTTAGGCAAAATGTGGCTATTGTAAGTTTGTCGCGGTAGTACAAAATGGGAACACTACTCACTGCTTTTAAATTGTGATAGTGGTCATATAATCCTGTATAGTGTTGGTGTAATTAAATATCATATCATGCAAAATAAAAAAATTTCATCGCTTCATTTTTCTTCTCGAGTGAAGTGAATTTTTCAGTTGTTGTTGAAAGTTGAGTGTAAAGTCGTGATATGAGCGTGAGTATAAGCATGGAAGGGATATTTTGGAGAGACAAAGCGGTCGTGAGGTATATGGCATTTATTGACACGGTAAATATCTAAATTCCTCTCTAAAAAAAGTATGCATGTATCTAAATTCTTTATGCCTCATTGCCACTTCCAGTTATGCACACTGCTTAAAGCTCATTTACACACCATAACCTGCGATGAAAGATTTTAAATCGAGTTATATACTTTTCTACTATAGATCCTGGCTATATTCATGTTTGGCTTTTACCTGGTTGGAGGTGTTTTCCTAAACACCATCATTGTAGATATTCCCAATGGACCGCTTTCAAAGTTCACACGTAAGTGAAATGTCATTGTCATTACCATAAATCCGAACTTCTCCTCCCACTTTAATCCGCGGAGCCTTGTCACTTCACTCAGTTCTGCTATGCCTTTGGCGTGGAAATGAGTTTTGATAACCTAATTTAATAAACACTTCTCGTATATATGAATTTTATAGTAATTTTAGCTTCAACTGGAGTTTGGATTGCCGTATTCTTTATAACGTTTCTTCAGATGCGAGCGTCGTATAATTTATTCATTGTTACTTACCAGGTACATTAATTATTTTTTATCCATTTAAAAACCAGACGAAGCAAGAAGCATATTTCCTAATATATTTTTTAACTTTTTTATGTAGGATGCATTGGGCCCACAAGTCACAATCAAGCGATCTCAAAAATGGATGAGAACAGCATTTGTCGTCTTAGGATTGCTAACGGTGAAAATAGTGTACTTCTCAACGAGAAGATCGAAGGTGTTTCCTCTCGTCTGGGTTTTATTGGGAATAGAAATATTCATCCGCATTTTTGGCATGTACTTCGTTCGTGAGTCCATTGATGACCTTAAGCAGGAGATTTATATGATAAGACGGGCAGCGTCATCAAAATCTTCGGACACAAACGCATCCTCCAAGAACACAACTGCAGAGAGTGTCTGATGTTCTATTGTTACCTAATATGCTTGTGCTCAGGGTTTCTAGGAAGGAATGTCCATTTTTGAATGTATACATGGATGGCTAAGTCGAACTTTGAGGAGTTCAAGTGTTCAATAATATTACTGAACTTCAGCAGATATAGAAAATTTTCCAATCATTGTATGAAATGAAATAATATCCACACTGTCTTTACTTATACAGTATTATAAATTAGGTCTTGAAATAGTGAAATAGTGTAGCTTACGGCTTTTGTAGTATCAGTATCTTTAAATAATTTAATTCAATTTAATCATTTTCCAAATTTTGGGTATGTCTACCCTACAAGTGCTCAGTTTCAATAAACAGAGATATCACAAAGCAATAATAGCTTTCCATGTCTGTTGTCTGTGCATACTTTTACATGGTCTCAAACGCCACAAATGGCAGATATACACAAATGATCTTATAATCTAATCAACAAGGCGGAGCATGTATGATCATGACGAGTACGAGATAAAAGTAAAAAATATTCTAAATACAATATTTTTATTTCTTTTAGATTTATGCGGTGACAAATAGCTCATTAATTAGGGTAGTCGAAAAATATTATGTGTTATATCTACAATCTACGTCTCACATAAACACAAATGTTGCATTGTGCTCTGCTCGTGTCATGAAAGACAGAAAAATGAACTCCGCTTGCTTATGGAATGCTTTAAGAGAGTGACAAATATGTTGCGCTCTAAACCTAAGCTGCTCTAAATTTATTTCACAATATTTAACGTCTGTTACACATTAAAGATTGGCTTCTCCTTCTAGGACTGCTCCGTGGGCCAACAACAAACGAAGATTAAATAGCTATTTAAAAGGCCTTGACAAGGCCAGAATGCTGTGCCCAGTGCCGGCGGTCTATACGTGCTCGTATATACGAAACGGAACAATTTCATAATATGCACACGCTAGTAATACTAGAGAAAGGCATTGTTTATTGTATGTAAAACACCACACAAAACTGACTGACTTACAGTTTTTAGTTGAAATCTATCGTTTGGACAGCAGTTTTGCAACTTCACAATAAACAAACTCTCAGACCTGCTATATCCCCTTAACGTTCTGATCCGCAATCGCACGCAAAAGTTTATGCAGTTTTACAAAAAATGTTTGTACTGACGATGAGTGCATCTCCAACTCCAAACGACAACGCAACTGATTCTCCTAAATCTCGAATCCGATTATCTACTAAAACACATAAGACAGTAAATTATCGGATTAATTCAGGACAGAGTAAACAATCTGGGAACCTTAGGATTAATGGTTTCCTCAAGACATAATAAGACAGGGGAAATCTCTTGAGACAACACGCTTTGAAAAAAATGCTTTCTCTTTGACTCGCATCATTGGCGCATAAAGGAAATTTGCAACGCCTCATGAATTCATGATCTATCCGTGCTAATTGTGATCACAACCGAGCACCACAGGAGAAAATAATAAAATCTGATGATGATGATTGCATAGTGTGGAAATACGTGTGATACACTTTCAGCAGCTGGTGACAAAACAAAGAGCGTGCATGAATGACAATTGTGTAATCGCCAAATTGCTGTGTACTTCCTCATCGGCTAAAAATAAGACGTAACATCTTGCGCTCTTCTCACTCCTGCTCTCGAATGAATGCGCATGGTTGGCGTGTGTGTGACTGCGGAGAGTGTGGAGTGGAGAGTAAGGATATCCGCGTGAAGTGGCACTTCATCGAAAAGAAGTTTCATTAAGTGTTTCTGCTGGTGTGCAGCCCGGTGTGCCTAATAATGTACAATTTAAATGCATAGGTAAATGCTCGACAGGACTAAAAAACTATTCGTCGGGTTCAGTTTCACTTCTGATTCATATGAGATGATGGCAAAGGAAGATTGGGGTGGCTGATATCTCAAAAATCTCAATATGTCATGCACCGTATAAACCCTTGTATAACATGTGTAAATAACCAGACAGTGTTTCCCATTTGGAGATTTGCAAAAGGATTTCTTATGTGGAGGAAAGATGTTTGTATGTATGAAAAAATAAGAGATGAAATAAAAGTGAAACAGCCGCATCCGGTTAGTTGAACTCGGCCCAACTCCGGAGAAATTTCTGTCTCGGATTACTCACATAAAAATACAAATATATATATTCCTCTTAAACATCAAACCGCAGAAGTGTTTCGTTTCTTAATTTCAACACGGATGTGGAAAGTCTGTGGCCCTCTCTCTTTAATATGAAAAACGGAGGTCCATTTGTTCTCCCACAGCACAGTAATTGGTATTAGGAACAAAGTTCCACCTCTTTCGTGTATAACACAAAAGCAGTGTCGCTGAAGCGAGTGACAAGTGTAGCAGGGAGATTATTTTCACTTCATGTTCAAACAGCTTGTGCAGAGAGATCTGAAAAGTGATGAAAATGGCAGGTGGTGACCCATGGAAAAATAGGAGAATAGTGCGCATTTGTGCTGCAATTGATATGGTAAATAATATAAAAAAATTAACGGATCCATTTGCATTGAAATGGAACAAATGAAAACGTAATTAATGATATTAAGCATAAAAAGTCAGCCTGATGTATGTGCTGCAAGGATACTACTAAATCACGAATCTGAATCTGGAATAACCGAAGCGTTTCGGTTCAGGTTCACACAGTGGTAGAGTTGTTTTAGTGAGGTGTTATGTGCCTATCTAGTGTATATGCGAATAATACTTACTTGTTCTACGTATCATGTTCACGTTTCTCTTTTTTTTTGCAACATTTGTCAAAGATCTTTCCGATGGCTGTGATGGGACTGTATATTTACCGATTGACGTTTGAAGGGAAGCTAGATCCAAGAAGGGTGAACGGATTCTTCACGCCAAAAGAAAGTATAACCGGACGTTGACAAATTTTAAACTGTCTAAATCAAGACATGTCCCTGTCAATCTAAATGCATTTTGTTTGTTTGATACTATGGCCAATTTTAGAGTCCGGAATAGCTGTATTTTTGTGGTGTGGAGCATTCATTCTCAACAGCATCCAATTTATTCTGACGTATTACCTATTCTCGGCTGTGAAGTCGGTATGAAAAAAACTTAAACATAATTCGAACATTTACATTCCCGAAAGTACTCGTACATATTTTAACAAACCTTTTACTTTTTAGGGTTCGAGAGACGCAGACATATCCATACGAACTTCAAGACTTTGGCTAATACTCTCCAACTTTCTTTTCGTGCTCCTACTTTCCGAATTTATTTTCTATTTATTTTTTGATAAAGGCTTCTACGGTATTAGGAGCACAATATCTATGCTATTTTGTGCAGCTGAACTATTCTTCAAACCGGTTGGGATGTACTTTACGAAGGAGTTTATTGATGATTTAAAATCTATTTACACTCCTCCTACAACCAAAGTACAATTCATGACCTTCATAAACAAAGTCAGGAAACCACAATCAAACACTAGTGATGTATAATCTAAGACGAACACGTTTTTAAAAACTTTTTGTACGCACAACTGATGCTCAACATAGTTTAGAAAGTTTATCTTATTTTAGAAATAATACTAGATCCTTTGTTGTATAAAATCACAATATTGAGTGAAGTTGCATGCATTGTACAATAAATTACGCAATCGTGAATTAAGATTGTCTTAATATTCGGTTTCTGAAATGTGACATACGATGCATAATACTTGGACTTCGAGCGTTTCTTATTCCAGGGGATGGATCAGTATTCGCTTTCTCTCTCGGAGCAGGGTATTCCAGTCCGTATATTGTCAACATAAGACCAGACATTACTTGAAAGGAAGACACAGGAAAGCAGAGTATTCCATCGATGTCTTCTGTGGAAACTTGGACACTACTTACTTTACAATTACCACGAGTATCACCAGAGGAGAATGTAAATGTACTTTTTAATGTTTTCGAGCTTTCGTTACAGCTATCGGTTATCATAGGGGTCGGAGAAACCATTTGGGTGACTGTACTTGATTCGTGGCCCTGTGCTTCGGCACCCTTTGAAATTTTACTTTTTTGTCCACTATACTGCTCATGCGCATCATTATCACAAAGTTGATTTTTTTCGTTGGTGGCTTCATGATTGCTAGCTTTGGCAGTCATTTTAGCAAAGTCTAATTTACAGGACACACGGCGACCAGAACTAGCGAGACTTTTAGGGCGCTTTTTCCAGGGAAAGTAGCCAGCACTTGGATCGTAATTCCATAACTGATTAAAAGCTTCCTCATCTGCCCCAGCTAATTCCTCTTTAATTCCAATCGACAGTGACCAGCGTGAATATTGTGGAGCAGTCATGGGTTTAATTGAGGTGCAGTTGAGAATTTCCAAGAGTGACATTTTTAATTGATTTTTGACCTCTTCTAGATCGAAAACATTCCTGAAAAAATATAGAACCATACTTATTATTATACACGTACGTGTCAATTGAAACAGCATTTTCTTAGAATCCATTATTGTTACAGGTATATGAACTTACATCACTTCATCGTCATGCACCTCCTCGATATCCAGACTTCCATGAAATTGAAAAATGAACCTCTGAACTACATGCAAGGTTTTATTCTTTTCAATCATTATGTGCATAGCACACCCTTCCGTCACGTTCCTGTTCAGAAACAAGATCATCTTTTTTGCTACCTCTTCAACATACTCCAAGGACGATGGGTGAAGGAACCTCTAGAATACGAATACAAAACAAACCCAATAATTTTATTACTTTTCATCCAGAGAAATTTGCAATTTTTGTGCGTGTGAAATTACAATTACTAAGACTTACAGGGACTTTCGTGCCGAGCACCCTTACTGTTTGAAATCCATCAGTTGGACACAACTTCCGGTTTTTAACAATGATCGTAAATGCACTTTTCAAATACACTTTGAGTATCTTAAAAAATTCCCTGTAATACTCCTGCTCTAATTTCACATGCTTTTTGTGACTGACTTTATCTTTATCCTCTTCCCCAGCAGCTCCATTAAAATTAGTACTAATTATTTTTCCAGCTCCACACCGTGATCGAAAGTCTTCATTGCCATCTTCATCGTCATCAGAGCCGTTCTCCGTCTTATCCACTTCTATGCGTCTCTTCAGGCTCTTTGCAGCGATTAACTTCTCTCCTCCTCCAGGAACATCACTTCCCCTCTCTCCATCCCCTCCGTTATTTGACATGGTCGTTGTCATTGAAGGTGGCCCAGGAACATCTTTATCTTTCTCGCCAGTGTTGGTCGCTGTGACTGTCCACCCCTCCTCCGAAGACTCAGCTGACTCCTTCCAAGAAGAACTCATGTCATTAACACACCTCCCTCAATTACAACACCTGTGCTCAGTAATAATGTATTAAAGAGGTAACAACAAAAGCAGTGAACTGTGAATCATTCACAAAAACAAAACACTACTTTTTTCTGACTTTTTGCTCATAAAAACACATCAGCCCCAGCACACATGCATTTCAATCTGGTGACTGCCTTACCGCCACACATGAAGCTTTATACACAAAACACCTATCTGATTTGCTGTGTTCGCAAAAGCATTACGTAAAAAGAGGAGATCTGAAGTGTACGGAGCTCTCACTTAGCTCGCCACTCCACTGCGAAAGCATGCTGCGTGAATTTCTTGGGTTGCCCACACCTCCGACAAAGGTTTCGTTGTTGAAGGCACATCCAATCCGCACCAATCCACTTGCAACATCTTCAAGAAATATATCTCCTTCTCTCATGACATCATGACAGTGTAGATTGTGTGTGTGTGTGTGTGTGCGTGTGTTTGTAGTGGTGCACAAAATGTGAAATTTCTCTCTCTTGTCTCCCATCTCCTGTACCATACTTTTTTCTACTAAACTTTTACCTTTTTCACCGCCGCCGCAATAATAAAAAGTTTTGGATTATACTCCGACTGTAATTGTTAGCGTAATTATACTCCCTCCCAGTGTAGGGTTTGGAATGGCGCCTGTAAAAACTAGCAGTAAGTCGGCAGAGGTCAATCCATGGAGCTGGGTTTCACAGGTCAAACCCGAAGATGTCAACGAGTGTCATGTACTAACCGCGTACAGAATTACGGGATTTCAGCCATGTGTAGAAGCACGGTAAGGATAACGGAGCTATATTATATAATAACTTTTACAAGAATTACTATTGTTAGAATGAGTGTCGCTGGCAATTGACTAACAGTCCTTAGAACTAACATTGCCAATTGTATTTTGCTAGACGTAATTGCAAGCGCAACCCTTATTGTATATGGGGGCTTGGGGAGAAAAAATGGAAGGACGAAAATGATGGGGATGATGATGAGGAAGGAGCTGCTTTCCGTTGTGAAGGAGAGTATGCTGGTCTACAGAATCTTGGTGCAACATGTTATGTAAATTCATTTCTACAGTTATGGTTCCACAATCCAATTTTTAGGTAAATAAAGTTAATTCAATTCTTGGCGAAAGATAATTTTAAATGTGTGATCAGCGAAATGTGATAATTACGTGACTTTATTTTCGTTCAATTACGCAGGCCTGTTGTTTTGAAGTGGACACCAGCTTCCATACAAACCTCTGAAACGTTAATTTATAAGCCAAACTGTCCCCTGGGTCAGCTACAAGCAATATTTGCTAGATTAAAGACTTCAAAACGGAGGTATTTATTTTTTCTACTTGGATTATTAATGGGCGAAGATTCATTATATCATAATTTTATTAACATTGTAGTGTGATCTCTGTGCTTCGATCATTATCTAAAAATACGTCTTTATTTATTTTAGCAAAATTGACCCATCAGACTTCGTTGGATCGCTTCTAATAAATACAGGAGAACAACAGGATGCGCAGGAATTTGCTAAACTTTTTATGGAATTTATCATTAAATTGCTAACGGATTACGGAGACGATAAAATCCAAAAACGGATTGCCCAATCCTTCAGTGGGCAGTCCCAGTACGAAACCGAATGCCTTGGCTGCAAAAACAAAACTCAGAGATCTGAAGACTTCACAGAACTTAATTTGAGTGTGAAGAAAAACCTCAACGAATCTCTCGATGAACTTTTAGCTGATGAAATCATTTCCGATGAATACATGTGCTCTAATTGTCACCAGAAAAACACAGCAAAGCGAAGACTGCAGATACTAACTCTTCCGCCTATTTTAAATCTTCAGCTTATGCGATTTGTTTTTGACCGGTAAATACTAATTTTATCGGTGAAATCTGGGTTTGATGTAGTGTCTCTGTTGTAAATAAACTCAAATCGTGTGTTTGATATTGCAGGGAAGCTCTGAGGCGAAAGAAGGTCACTCAAAGTATCTCATTTCCAGAGGTACTTGAAATGCAAGATAGGATTCACAAGCGAAACTCTGCAGACGCCGACGCATATAAATATCATTTAACCGCTGTTTTGATTCACAATGGTCCCAGTGCGTCGTCCGGTCATTACGTTGGTAAAGATAGTACTCAAAGAAAGTATATAAACTCAGACTAGAGAAACTTTCCACATAAAATTATTTAAATTGTAGCCCAAATTAAGGATTTGAGAAATGGCGAGTGGCTGAAGTTTAATGATGAATTTGTCGACCCTGTCAACAAGGGAAAGTCACAGAAGGCGGCAGATGAAAATGGTTAGTAATTCCTTGTAACTTTGATATACCTCGTAATTTCGTATGTTCTAACTTCTATACTCTACACCACACAACCCACAATTTTAACAGAAGAGCCAGATAAGAAGGTTAAGGTCAAGAAATCAAAGAATTCACCCAGTCTTTCGTCGTCTGGTGCCTATATGTTGGTTTACACGTTGGATCAAACTATAAAAAATCCGGACCCAGATCCCGAATTACATGAGTACCTTCTTGATTTGGTGCGTCGTGAAGATGCATCCTTTGAGATTGAAGTAAATAAAACAAAGAGTGAAAAGGTATATTCAAGATTCAATCCTAACCAGCTTTTTAATGAATAATTTTACTTGATATGCTAATGCTAACCTATTGGATGTTAGAAATATTCAGAGTCGAAATGTTTCAATGCTTTGTGTCGCCTGCCTTTCTACAATATATTTCTAGGATTTTGAGCAGTCAGTTCGTACTCAGCGTCGTAAAGAGGTGGAATGGCTTTACGAATTCAAGAAAACCTCGAAGGGCGTCAATGGAAAAGCCGGCGAGTCTGGTGATCATGTTGAGGAGCCGAAAACAAAAATACCACGTTATGACAAGGAAGTGAAAATAGAAGACTCTAAATCATCCGATTGTAACGAGGAAAAGATGGAAGTAGATGAGGGTCCTTGTGATTCAACAAAGGATGAGAGTACCGAAACACGAACTAACGGAACGCACTCTGAAGTGTCTGCACTCCCACTTCGAGAGAAATCATATGACTCCAATGAAATTGATTTTGTGTCGGTGGATTGGATTACACAATGGCTGGATCCAGGGAATCCAGTTCCTCCTATAGAAAATGGAATGCTACTCTGCGAACATAAAAAGCTTGCACCGCCACAACCGAATTCAAATCCGTGCCTTTATCGAATCATACCTACCCCATTGGTATTTAAAAATTACCTGTTTATGGAGTGCGTATTGGAAAATTGTTCCGGATCCATGGTTTATATATATGTGTGTGTATACTTTAAATAGGCAAATGTCTGGTATGAGCATTACCAAGGAGGTCCAAGATTGAAAGGAAATGATGTGTGTCAGCTTTGTGTCCAGAGCAAGTGTAGTAAACTAAGAGCCCTTGCTGCTTTAGATGAAGATGCCAAACGAGTTTCTGACTTCGTCAAGAAATGTGACTCGGAGTTGTCTGTGTTTTTAAAGGCGGGTGAAAGTATTCCTCCAGCATTACTTGAAAGTATGTGCTGGATAAATAAGGACAGCCTACGGAATTGGAAAAGATTAGCGAAAACCTACATAGAGGGTCCAACTCCGTGGGCGAATGAAAACGGCAGTGAAAGTAAAGAAAACGACTCACACATTTATTCAGAGGAAGGTGGAGAGACCCAGGATTCATTTAACAAAGATTTGTTTTGTGAACACGGTACTAAAAACCTAATCGCGTATTCAATAATAAAATTTGGTGATATAATTTAATCAAAATCATGTAAACTTTCAGGTAGTTTATCACATGATAGCAACTCTAGAAAAATGATACCACTTGATGCTTGGACAATCATTACAAACTATTTCAAAGACGCCATTATGCTAAATGCAGGAGAAACACCCTGTGATGATTGTCGGGTAAGTATTCGTATCGTAAGTAGGAAAGATATATGGGCATGGATGGTATCACAGCTTTTCGATAGTGATAGCACAATGTGTGCCGTTTTTTGAACAATAGATGCAAGATCACGCAAACTCTTTAGCTGTCCAGCAAAGCAAAGATGTAGCGACAAAGCAGAAAACCATATTATCAGACTTGTATTTGAACCGTAATCGCCCTACCCTCGACCGGGTTGGAGATATGTACATTGTATCAGAGTCGTTCATTTCACAGTGGAGACGTTTTGTGAAGTATGATATTATCAAAATTATTGTTACGAAGCTGTGGGAAGTGTGCTCCGCTGTAATAGATCACTTTTTGTATAAACAGGGACCCTAGTCGTTATGATATTGTCCAAGAAATTCATAATCGTACACTTCTGTGTGAACATAAGAAATTCAAGTACCCTTTGACGTTTGCATCGGAGTTCTTGAATAATTTCGACGACGAGGCGTGTGACAAGTGAGTCAGAAAAATCAAAATAATTTATAAAAAATATGTGTAAGTTAACGATTGCTGATTCTAGCGTGGAAAGCAGGGCCTGCTTAGTGACACGTGAAGAGTGGGTGCTTATTCAAGAAAATTTTAATTGGGACCAAGTAATTAAGGTGACCGTAGAAGATACAAAAGTGGATAAAATTCATTATGAACCAGGTCTGTTTATGAGTAACTTCTATTAAATTTGAATGAATGTAATAATAAGTAATATGAAGAATAACTTCAAATGATATGATTTTGTTCACACATGTTCATAATTTTGTTTTTCGTTAGACCTTTGCAATGAATGTGTTGAATCATGGATCGATGAATCATTCAAGCGGCAGTTTGAATACACCGATTCCCCGTTGTACGTGATCAAGAGAGAAAAGGGAGAAACTGTTGAAAGTGAAGAAGAAGAACCTGTTAAAGAACCCGTAAGTCACATCTTTTGGATGTACTAAGACCAAAATGAAACCAACTGAAATGGTGTTCGCTTTCTGAAGATTTCTTGCTCATGTTCAGCAGCTTCGATTTTAGGTGTGTTTGCGCAGTACCACCACTCCAGAAAAATTATATTTTGTATTTCAGATTGTGTTGTATCACATATATATTTTTAGAAGTATTGCGCAAACGTTGAAATTTATTGAGTTTAAAATTAAGGTTTTACAGCATTTTCCCGTGTAGCTACGTGCATTTACGCTACGCATACACTACAATATAATGCACGTACAAAGTGCATTTATTAACCATGTAAAACGCCGTATACTGACGTAACGTCGCATAACGCTTTTGATTACAAAATCGCCGTAGTTACAGCTTTTACGAAGTCAATTGCGCATATTCCAGCAACGAACTTATCACAAAATATAGCATTTACTGAACATGTTTTTATTTTCCAAACATATCGCGAACTTTGTGTAACATCAAGAAAACTAACAGCTATAAAATATAGCATTTACTTATATATAATTACGTGCATCTTCGAGCAAAAATCTTACAGAAAGCGATTACCGTCCAATTAAACTTCCAGTCATTTATTGGATAACTATTACTTTAGGAAGTATGTAAATGTGTGCCCATTTTTAGCTGCTCTGCTTCTGTTCTTAAATAGACTAGCCTTGGAAAAAGGGAAAGCAAGCCTGTCAACCGTGATGCGTGGATGGCAGGCCTTTCGTCGAGTGTAAATGATTCGGTCCGTCGCAGTCAAAGACCACGTAGTACAAAGGGCGAAAAGGTTTACAAAGTTTCTTCCTCGATGACTATTAAAGATTTAAAATCAAAGGTAATACAAACCACATAATTTTACTACAAACTTTAAACCCTCAGGCTTCCTCGGTCTAGAATGTCTTGCTTTCAATTTTAGATTTGCACAGATTTCAAGGCACTGCTGAGTGATCAGCATTTATTTTATGAAGGCCTTGAGCTGACAGATTTAAAGAAGTCACTTAAAGACTACTCGATTCCTGTTAAATCAAAGTTGTACTTGGAGGTAAGGAAGAAATTACAACCTGGCATTACATGAAATCCAATGAGTCACGGGTGATTTACACATAGTGTTTTTTAGATTGATACTGCAGAGAATGGTACTGTTGAGGAACCGGCGTCCACAGTCGAAACTGGATTTCAAGGTTAGTTCGCACAGTTCACACGATTTGATTGGGAACTATTGGGAATATTTAACTAAATAAATTGCACCTTATTATTCTAGGGACATTACTTCAAGGTGGTGGGGGAAACGCTTACGGTGATACTCGATCTCCAGTACAAAATAATTAATATTAGTTTAAGTTATACTTTACTATACTGTATTGTACCCATTAATATAATGAATTCGTCAATTTAATCGCTTATGTATAAGTCGAACATGATATACCAGGGAAAGTATTTTTGATTAAAGTAATTGTATTATGAATTTCCTAACGTCAGAATATTTTAAGCTCGTTCGAC
The DNA here is from genome assembly GCA_034687055.1 of Heteromurus nitidus. Lineage (NCBI taxonomy): Eukaryota > Metazoa > Arthropoda > Collembola > Entomobryomorpha > Entomobryidae > Heteromurus > Heteromurus nitidus. The sequence goes on along the minus strand of JAQFZW010000039.1, from coordinate 31,302 downwards.
TTTATTTATGCTATCCATAAACTCATATAATAAATCACAAAATTTAGTTGTTCGCCCATTAAATTTAAATATAGTCGAATTGTTTCCCGTCCCGTGTACCCAATTCCAAATGGCCACATTGAAAAGATTATTTATGGGGAAAAAATTTAATCTTGGATTTCAATTTCACCTGTGAAACGGTATGGTGCATGCAAATTCATTGTAATTTCAGGTAACTTTCGTTGTCAATTCGCATCAAGACGTCTTGTAACTTTTCCCTAATACTTCCTTACTAATTCCTTACGTTCTTATGGCTAGTTTCATGAAGTTCGTAATATTGTGAGTTCACATGTTAATCGTCCGAAGTCTCCGGAAACCGAAGGAGTGGGCAAATACGTTTTTGTGTTGCAACGCCCAGTCAGTTTTGAATATCAAGATCTTTAATATCAGTCGATGAAGCAACATTTGCCACCCTGAAACGCAGTACAGCACAATTACATACTATAAACACGTTAGTATAGGGGATATACACAGCATCTCGCCTTTGTTCTGAGGCTATCTGTAGCATATTTTGATGTGCCGTCTCGCGTTCACCTGTTAGCCATTTCCATTCCATGAGAAATGAGAGGAAAGCCGTGCGTAAAAGTTCATTACGCTCACGAGATGAGAAAGCATTACGAAGCTATTTTAAAGTTTAAATCATGATGAACGGTGACCATACCATGAGTCAAATATGAAGGAAGCTACACGAGACGGAATATTTCAGAGGAAGCAGTTGTAAGTTAAACAAACTCTGCGCAATCAACCGGAAAAGTGCTGATCACGTAATCGTCAGAAAATTAGTTTTACCCCGCAAATTCTTCTTGATAGCAGAAGGGCTAACAAAAAAACCAAATCTTTCTTCAGCAAAGGTGTTGCGATGCAGAATGACTGAGACCATGATATCATGTTATCACGAGACAACTCTCGACTTCTGTGTAGATTAGCTAATGGTCATAGTCATACGGATTGTAGCTATATGAGAAACGGGGAACTTTTTATCCCAAACTTGACACTGCGTGCATTTCTATATAGACCCTACGTTCGTTACATTTGCTCCAAGCATGTATACAACCCAAGAAGAAGAATGCCAAGCATCATCCTTTTCGGCATTTTGATTTTAGTAATGCCACCGTTTGCTGTCAACATAACCATTCACCTGGTAAAATTGGAATCACAAATCTCAGCATATGATTTTTTTGTGTTCTTACATAAATGTGACATTAAATAACCCAAAGCATGCAATGAAATAAAACAACTTTCAGGTCATTATCTTGCACACATCAACTTGACGATGTGGATTCGTAAGTGGATTTCCGAAGCAATTTTCTTTCTGTCGATTATGCCGGCAAATGAAGATGACAAATTCTAGTTTTCCGTTAAGGATAAAGCCATATCATTAAAATATCTTGTCCTGTGATTTCGTGTACTGATAGAGTACCCGCTTCCGATTTTGTCTCTGCATGTGTTATAGTGTTATAGTATTATCCGTCATACGAACGGACCGACCAAACACTGACTGTGACTAGATCACACGAAAAGAGTTTGAAACTCAGAATCAAATACTATGACTGAAAACGGGTGGGCAGGAAATGCATATTTACAATTGTGGAGTGTTCGCCTCCTATTGTGCAACTTTTATGTTTTAGTAATTTTGTATCCGAGCAGTTGATCGTATTTAAATATTTTGTAACCTACCCACATATATATGGGGTGGATACAGGTAACAATTATTGGACCAAGATTTCTTATATTCTTTTATGATTAAATGGTGGAGCAAAAGAACTCTAATCTTAGGGTAATGACGACCGTTTATCATAACAGTTTACAAGTAAACTAGCATTTACAGGTTTTGCATTTTACTATATGTGAAGCAGGGCATTATTTCAACTGCTCGAAACACTACATAATATTGAGACATTCCAGCTTTAGGGACTGAAAGGGAAATATTAATATACTCGTAATATTGTATATCTATGTACTTACGTAAATACAACTTATTCATTGTGAAGCAAAAGCAAGAACACATTATTTGAATTTGAAAGTGTGCTGTGATATTAATTAGTGATGTATTAGAGTACTTACTAGTTGTGTATATATGGTTTTAATAATGTAGGCCTTTTAGAGTAAAGTATGGGCCTGTGGTACATATAATCTATATAATTTACCATCTAATTGTAATAATTACAATTTGTTACTATAAGTCAGCTTAAAATGAGTAAGATGCTATCCAAGTGTCTTTCTAATAAGCAACTCTTATGAAAAATGACTTCATAATCGAATATAAAGTCGTGATTCGCCATTTACCTTCTAATCTAATTACCATTAGCTGTCCAAGTTCATTCATTTGAAATGAACAATTACTGGAAGTGATGATTACGAGGTTTGCAGAGGTGCATGCGATTTTTTTACAATATAACAGCTATACAAACATAAATATCATGAAATAAATCATTGTAGGAAAATCATTCTGAGATTATACTTAATGAAATATGTAATAGTTTACATCAAATCCCTTTTTTGCAAACGAATTACATTTTAGAGGAAAAGCACACTAAAGTTAAGTGCATTACTCATCGACGCCGATCAAAAATAATTTTTTCTGATACAGGTACAACTCAGATTTCAGATACAACGTAGGTTTTTCAGATTGAAACGGACTTTTTATAGCCATGTAACCCTTGAAACTGTTAAAGGGGCAACATGAGACAGGTGTCTATAGCTTACTTTCCAAACTAAAAATCCGACAGTCCCAAAATTATGGATATCGTACAGAACTACTAAAAATATTCAACCTTGTCTGTTTCATATGTTGGAAACATTTAGAGAATTTAAATATTCCTACGAGCATCAGAGCTGCTGAACAATACTCAAACAGTCGGAACTACTCCCAAGAACATGATCACTACATTAATTGTAAAATCCGCTTACCATTAATCATAACAATTCCATCGCTTCGATCGCATCTTAATAATACCATCCGAGGCTTTTTATTTCGGATCACGGCATCGGGCCTGCTGCAGTCAGTAATATATGTTGGTGGTAAAAGTAAATAACTTTCTCTGCTTCAGAGATGTCTTAAAATGGACATTGCATCATTGTGTCCCTGTATCAATACATCAGCAACTGAAATTTCTTTTACAGCTTTAACATATTCAGGCAGGCAATAATTGAATTCTTGAATAGGCGCAAACTATGATGTAAATCCATATAGTGCACAACTCCACCACTCTATCAAAATCCATCCGGTCTAACTTTTGTTTTTGAACTACAAAACATATAGTACTGCAGAGTCAACAAAAAATCTTGTCACGCCCCAGCATTTGCCAACATGACGTAAAGTGGCAAGTTGCTACTTACTATTAAGACTGGATATATCTTTTCCACAAGCAGAACGCAAGGAAAGGTAAAAAAAATCATTCGAATGCGACTATCAGACAAATACTAAAGAAGAAGAATGGCTGTTCGGCAGCTCTCATGAGGAGGCACTTATTGAGTAAACAATGTTATCTTTAGAAACAAAAAATGCAAAAAAGCAAAGTGTATTTGGTCTTTAATTCAGCAAGTATCTATAAAAAAGGTAGCAAAAAATCGTCATAAATGTTTGCAAAAACTCTCTGAAATGTATGCCAACTGAGTCAAGGGTGTACACACCGTTTTTTTCATACTCTCAAGAGTTGAGTAAACCGACACAGATTTTTTTTTGCTAAAATAACTTCCTAAACATGCGTTTGAGTGGTTGCAATAAAAAATGGTTGATAAAGATGCATGTTTACCATATGCAACGCATATATCTAGAAGGCACTTTTTCCACTAAAGAGATTTCTTTCCTTGGGCCGTGAACTTGTGTCTTCAACGACTATCTTTCTAGTACTAATATTGGAATCGATGAAAGAGGATTGTGACTATTGCAAGCAAAATTCGCGATCTAGAGGATTTAAAGATGTGGATACTCATGGGACTCGCAGTGATACCATCAGGTCGAGAAGGTACGCTAGATTTGCAGAGATTTCCAATGAGTATCAAGTCGCCCCAGGGGTACCTCTTGCAACCCTCCCAAGAAATGTTTATCACAAAAATATACAGTTTACTTTGCATTTCAAACATATGCAGTAGTAGTATGGTAGACATGAAAACGGAAATCCCCACTGTTGTCTCATTTTTAACCGAAAGCTCTGAACAGGTTCTTTAGTTGTCAGTCAAGGTCCATCAACTTTTTCGTTTAGAAATTACGTAGCTGAGCAAATATGTTCTTGAGACGTGCCGAACTCATAATAAATGGCAAAGCCATTGGATTTTCAGTTTTCTCGTACCTTGCAAAAGTGTGCAAGGCCCAGGTAACTTGGAAAGGTCATCTATTAATTGTCGAATGCAATGACTGGAACATAATATGATTCCAATATGCTTACAAAATACTACGATTTAATTCATTCTGCTGCAAAGCTTCCAAAAAACAGGAAAACTCATATCTTAAATATCAGATCAAAATAAAAACCATATTTTGAAACAAAAACACGTCGGGAGATGTTATCTATAATGACTGCACATATGAGTCAAGGAACCGACTTCTCTCTGTTTATATTGTTTATGCGTTCCCAAAGTTTTCGGGCATCCAACCTTCAAACTATTTAGAATGTATTCCTCTTGTTGTTTTGTATATTTCTCGTTTTTTGTGTAAAGAGCATAAAATCGCTGAAAAACTGGGAAACTCTCTGTTCTCTGGTCTTCGTCCGAAATGAGTGTGAAAATCCAGTAGAAGCTATATCCAAAAGAAAGACGAAAGTCTCCCTCTCACAGTGTGAGAAAACTGATCATTTCTTCCAACAACCGGACTTGCACCACTCGGCTTAATAATGTTTAATTTCATATATATGAATTGTGCTCGTACGTGTGTGTGTCTTGTGTACCCAAGTGCGTGTGTACAACTTGTTTTTACTGTGCTATCAGAGGGTATGCGGTAGGTGCCTATACATAACACGAAAACTCTTGTTCTTCTGCTGACTCCCATTCTCTTTCTTTCTCATATTTGATGTGTATCATGTATTAAGGACTTCTCTCGCTTTCTTATTATGTACGTCCCATAGAATCGCGATGCATGTATTTACACACATATGTGTATCTCTTTCTTGTGCAAACGAAAACGATGCAATGCTAATGCCTGTTCAAGTGTTTCGGGACAGTCTCTTCTCTCCTATTATTGCAGTACTTTGAGAATCCGTGTGACTTGAAGCGAGCAGAGAAAAAGAAGAATACGTTCGGCAAAGCTGGTTCACTACTTTTAGCCGATTCCTCCGTTTACTTCTCCTTCCTCCGCTTTTCCACTTCACTCGCAAAGAAATCGTAAGAGTAACCACGTGCATCTTGAAGTATTTTTCTGTGTGAGAGCAGGATCATCATCGCTCCTCTCTCTCTCTCTCGTATGACTTACTGGTGGTACTTTTACATCATCCCACTACAGTCACCATCACCGCAGTCATGAAAGCTTTTAAGTAGCTTTTATATCATGGTCTCATCATCAAAATCATATCCACTTGGAGGGAACGCTTCAGAGTAAATCACTCTGTTGAGACAAAGTTTGAATCTTTCAGAGAAAAGTGCAACGTTACACACTGCATCCCTCGCGGAAAAGCACACATCATCCATAAACATCATAAACATCATCACACACCACCACATTTGAATCAGAGAGAAAAATGAGTGACAGCAGAAAAAAACTGTTACACATTAATCGGTTTTTTATAACCTGCCTGCTCAACTTGTCCATTTGAGACAAATGTGTATCCACAACAGACAAGCCTTATGATGATGACGGGGCTAAAAGGAAGGAAGATGATAAACAAGTGATCAAGTGTAAAAGTTGCGTTGAAAAGTCCCCTCTAAAAATAGAGACACGCAAGAAGTGTTTCCCACGACTGCTTTGACTTTTGTGTGAGTTATACGAAAAACCGTCTACCGCAACTATACATTGTCTTTACTAACAACTTTAAATGAGTTAATGAAGCTCATATACATAATATTGCCTTCTGTGCGCGATATGTAGTGCTTCCTCATATATGTAAAAAATACATATATATCCACAAATCCACATTAGTTTTTTAGTGAAGCAAATTCTTTTCCCGCTGTGACAAAGTGAGTTTGATACACTTGTTTAAGAAAAAATACCAAAGTTTTTTTTTGAAACTCTGATATTTATTTACACTAAAAGTGTAGTGTACTCTTCTCTTCCTTGGGACTCGTATTATTTCGTACTTTTTGGACTGTGCACATAGCCTTTTATTCCCTTTTAGGAGAACGAATCAGCGTTGCTCTCGTATATCAGAACTTGAGTGTGATCAAATGGTTCTTCTTCGGTGAAAACTGGAGACTTGTTGAATCTGAAGCCAGTCACGTCATGTTCAACGTGTCGTGTGAAGAGATAAAATTTTATGTGTGCGAGTTGAAATGAGACAGAAAAGCAGTTACTATATATTGACAATTGAACGTGAGAGCAAAATTACACGTGCGAAATATTCATCCTCAAAACTTTCTTTTTGTCTGCTTGACAGAATCTGAACATCATCACTGCATATTATATGCATAGTGCTTTCTCCTTCAAGATGACGTGCAAGTGAGTGACTCTGTAGTCCAGAGAAATTCTTTCACTTTTGGCAATACTTCCCAACAGAGCAACTGTCAAGTATATGTGGAAAAGCCGGTATATATTTTAGTTTAGAGAGAACATTGTCGGGAACACCTTTGAAAGCAGATCTTTGTGTTCGGTTCAGCAGCTGTGAGAAAGCTTTTCGCGTATATCCTCAGCAAGATAGTATATACATACGTGTATTGCTGTATGTGACGCAAAGCGTGTTTGTGTAAGTATACACCCAAAAGAAATCATAATGCACATTGTGAAGAAATAAACCGCGTGAAAACCTGCTGCTCTTACCTTAGACCCAACAGACTTTGATTGGAGCAATAAAGTGCAAATATCTCAGTGGTTTGAATAATATAAAGCGTTTTTGATCGATGATTATAAAAAGTCAGGGAAGAATTATTGTTACCACTTTTGTGCGCCCCACTACCATTAAACTCAATCACCACTTCAAAATAATTTGAGGGTGGAAAAATGCATCGACACCGATGATGACTTTCTGGTGTGGGTAAAAAAAACTTTTAGTGTCTCCCTTATTTGGTGCTCATTCACATTAGTTGTAAAAATCAAATTTGATCTTTCAATAAAACTCGTTTCAACCGAGAATTTGTACGTGTATTTTCGAGATGAACAATCAAGCACACGGTGTGATACAAGCATCTTGATCTTTCCCCAAAATGTCATTGTCGAGCCGAGCATGAACTATGGGAAAAATATCAGTCTCCAATAAAAGAATGAGCGATTATGTGTAAACTCCAAGCACTTTGAATGCTACTCAAATAAAAACCGCTTGTCATTATTCTCTGAGGTTGATACAAGTCAGCGACTCAAAAAATTACAGAGGTTACACCATATCGTCACAGTTCTCCTAAAATTGCTAATGAATTATATTCGTAAATTTTCAGTGATATATGCGAACATTATAGTGACCACAAATGTGAAGTAAAAGGTGCGAAATGCAAATTGCATTTGGTCTCACGATTATCGCCAATATTTCAATTCAACCACGGCTTCTGAATAATACTCTTATTGAATCAACGAAATTCGGCTTACCACACCAATAAACTGAGGCATGTACCCATGTCATACAACAGCATGACATTATATTAAGTGGATTTAAATAGAAGACAAAAGGAGAAAGGTTTTTTTTGGGAAGGAGAAAGAAAATCGCAAAAACGGAACAAATCAGTGAGCACCAAAACGGTTGGCTGCCCCCTGCACCTCCACCTTTCACTCTGACAGAGATGTATCCGTGGATAAGGGACGCAGCCGCTGCTGCAGCTGCGGCTGTCAGCTTTGCCGGCACTCATCACCATCCGCATCATCACCATCATCACCACCAACTCAACAGCGCTGGAATGGTTCAAGGTCCGGGAGGAATTCCATTGAATGGCAATGTGAAAGCTGAGAATGGCTTCCCTTCTCCACACAACAATACCTCGGCAAATGATTGCATGCTTGCCATCGATTACGCCCATAATAAGGTTAGAATCCCTAAATAGTACCTCTTTCATCAGCACTTGACTCTCTCATCTTTGCAAGCAAGCATCGTAGCTCTACATTGCATGCGCTAAAAATCTGAAAGCCTTTTTTTATCTCATTGCAACTTGCAAGTTTAGCCTGTTTACACTAGCTTATATGCACTATATCCGCAGTAGTATTGCTTTGCAATTAAAGAAATGTCGGGAGAACTACCAACCCATGCACGAAATAAACCGTTTTTTCAATGAATCAAGGATTTTTAACCGCTGTCGTAAAAAATCCAAAACAAACCAATGTGATCTTAATAGGATCACGTAAAGCTTTTTGCGTTTTTTTCTCTCAGTTTTTTTTTGCAATTATGCAATTCACGAAAGTTGAGAACTGCAGGATACAGGGCATATCTACAATTATATGACTCTAGTAGCTAGTATCTCTTTCGTCATAAATAAAAGTATGCACCTTCAATAACTTTTATTTAATTGTACAACTACAAGAACATTAATTTGAACTTGGGACTGGGACTCGAACACAAAGCTGAAAGTATATAAATATCTAACCTGCAAACTCATTTTTGTTGCTTTTCTGGTAATGGTTCGTTTGCGTGGATGTAACTTTTATGCATGCCTCGAGATATGGGAATGAGAAGCTCAATATATATACACCATCTGTACCACTGGATTTATCTTCTCATCTCAAGTGTGTAGCACATGCTGTGTACACAACCAGAAATGGATGAAAAGTACAAGCTAAATATATGAACCCCGACGACCGAAGTACCAGAAAATGATTTTAACCAAGCCTCACTACTCACTGCTAACCCCGAACCGAAATAGATAAAGAATGCAACTGCTGACACATGTGTCGATTGAACAACGTAGTGGCTCGAATTTCTTCAACTCGTCAATCACACATACACATGCAATTCATTGATACCACTTATTTGATCTATGGTCCACATTTTTATTATATCCAAATTTATTACGCTTTAAAATAATTGCATACATCCAAAAAATATATAAGTATATAGATAGTAGGCATAAATATTAACCCTGATTATACCAAAAAAAATTCTACATAAATTGTGACGTATTCACATTTAATTAGGGATCATTCGTGCAACCTTGCAACTCTTCAAAGAAAAAACTCCCCGTTTTGTTTGCAGGATGATTGCCTAAATGTGAAAATGCAACTTTAGCGATCTAACGGAGCGTGTCTACGCCTAAGACAGATTGAAATCAAGATTACTGTCAGAAGAAGTACAATGACCACACCTAAAGCTACTTTAAGAACCTGACACTTTCACACTTTTCTGATGTGTGGTTCAGGCTGTACCCCTTTACTATCGGGCGTCGGGCAGCGAACAAATTGATCCGTTTGTGGTGTGGATGTTAGCTTTACTTACTTACATTTATGCAACCCACTTGGGGGATAAAAATCACTTTTGAAAATCTTATCAAGTTTTGTTGCTCCTGGCTGATCTAATATTATGCCCCAAGACTCGTTAGTTTAGAGTGAGAATTATAATCAGGATCAGGAGTGTGGTACTACACACACTTCACATAATCATCCCCTGGCAAGAGGAGAACAACACATTAACCAAAACAAGGGATACAAAAATATGCCCTTTTAAAGAGTTATCGCAACAGCGATTATCCGTTTCATCTTAAAGGGAATATTTTCTTAAGTGAACAAATTATACCGAAACTAGGCTTTATCGTTAGAACATTAGAACACATGTAAAACCCAGCATGCAATTATACTTTGTGCTTAGGTAGAGAAGGATCACTCCGTTTTTTCTCATAATGCAAGACTGGTCTATTTTATATGGACTTGATATCATCTCCTCCGCTTAAAATATTATGGCTAATGGAAAGATGAGAAAATTGTTTTTTTCTTCTTCTTCTCCCGTCTCAAAGAGTTAAATGAGGATGAGCAAGAACTTTGCCCCTTCCTTACAAACATCTGCATTCAATTTTTTTCCTCGGAAGAAAAAATCCATGATACAATGTACAAATGGGATGTGTGAGTAAACATGGTATCGAGGTTTTTACACTCGTGTGGATAAAGAAAGATTTTTGACAAATCGACAAAGCTACAAAGTTGCAAAAAAAAATCACACATGCTGCACATTTTATATGTTTTAAACCTAATTTCACATCATATTAAATAGCTTTTCTTTTCTACAAGCACAGGTAATCCAACTTTGTGGACTTTCATTACACGCTGAAATCCAGTCGAATTCGATAAAACGAAAACAAATATTCTAAACAAATCTCATTCGAAACTCATCGCAAGGTCTTCCAAGTTTGTAGTCAATACATAAAGCAATACTGAAAATAGTGAATCCTTTGAGACTCCATTAACTCTTCCTGCTAAAAAACTTCATTTTATCTTTCGCTTTGTATGTTTAACCAAATGACTCAATGGCTCCCATTTCGGGTTCACCATACTTGATACTCCTTATATTCCTCGGCGTTACATCATAAAGTCGTTTTTGTAACGGAGCTATTCATAATTTTACGATGGTGCACTTGAAATAATAATGGAGGCAATAGGATGGTGCGCTAAAAATCCTAAAAATGTTATTACTATTAATGCACTAGCATGAATCTTTATTTTTAAATTATAAACAAGGGCATAAAATCCATGTATTATCTTTGACGGCATTCGACAAGGTGCAATAAAATTTTTGCAAAACTTGATGCACATGTTGTAGATATTCCTCAGCTTATGGCTTCGATAATTGAACGTTGAAAAGCACACATACATGTTGCTGCTTATAGTAAAAGTTGGTATATTCTGAGAATGCTAATTGCAGACTTCCCTCCGTTTTTATGATCTTGTTTTATGAACTATTGCACCTCACTCTTGCCTTTCGCGTTGCATATGGGATGCGAATGAATGCGCTTTGTGTATCAAATAATGTTTCCGCAGCTGAGAAACAATTTCGAAAGTCCGAGCTCTTCAAAAAGTGTATATATAATATGCTCATTCGGTAATGATATCTGTTTCAGTGTCAGTAAACGCAAAACATATACATAAGTATACTCAATATTAACGACGAATCCTCTCCGTGGATGATGATGCTGATGATGATCTTGTTGATGATCATGTACGTTAAAGTAGGTGTGCATCTCTCGAGTGATACTCGTCAGAACTACAACAGTGATATCATTTCGCTTACGTTTCTACAAAACTTACCTCGAACATAAAAAAAGTTATGCTGTGATGGTAGTGATGATGCGAAGTTTAATAAACTGTAATTATCCACAAAGCATGGATTCGCGAGTACTCTAAACATATATTATCTTTGTATATGAATACTGTAAGAATGCAGGGGGAACTTTACTATAACATAACGTAATTACAATGACTAATACACGGGGAAAACCTTCCGCGTGTTCACATGCTCTAATCCAAAATTCGAAATTAATTTTCTCAATAGCCATGAAAGTAAATTCAATCAATTTCAATTTCTTGGATCATCGTAACGATATCGAGATTGCTTTATTTCTGGCCTTTGTTCACCCACTGGGGCATCATGAAACTCTGCATGAAAATGCTTTGTTGAGACGAAACGCTTCATGTAAAAAACGGCTATGTTCAGGATTTCAGGATATTATGTTGACCGGATAAATTCTTAATATACGAACTGCCCCTGCCCTATTTCATACTCTCATCGTCAGTTACGAGTCAAAAGTTCGTGATGATACATATATGCAATCTTTGTGTGTTTATTTTCTCATGTGACGAACGTTTCCGACCTGTCAAGGAATGCTTGAATTTTTCCACGTTGTTGTGAACATGGCACGAAGTGATTACCCAAACTACTCATCTTTTTATGAGTTTACCTTGCTCATGTTCATGTCAGTTCATTATTTTTGCATCTCATAAAAAGGCACAGCGAGCGAGGTTCTCAACGCAAAAATGATTTACGAGACTGGAAATCGGGAATCCTACGCAACAGATGATTTGCAAACCATAAAAGCAGATCGTTTGACTTTAGTTTCGTTGAACGAGGGGAATATATATGTAGTCCACTATGTTCGTACACCCTGTGCCCTTACACTTCCCTACATAATACTGCCCTTCTATATCTTCCTACCTTGCCTAATGAACATCTTTTGCGACTATTTAAAACAGTCAATATTTTATGAGTTTTGACAGAATGGAGAGCGGAACAGAGTAAACTGGTAACGTGGATGATATGAGTTATTTAAACTTGTGTTGGTAAAGCTAGTTGTACTTACTGCCAACCCTTAGCCTTGATTTATCCGTGATAATAAAGAATGCATAGCGTAGGACGCGTCAATTAGCATTTCTGACCGAGCATCAATTCACGGACACTCTTCGTCTTCTGTACAAACATCTCACGGTAACAAGTTTCATGGAATAGTTAGTACATTACTCGTAATTATCTCTACTAATTACGTGGGATTTTACGAGAGGGGAAATTTTAACCGGAAATCTGCTATGAATTTTCTTACGCATTTTTGTTCCACAAACAACTCGCTATATATATATTGAACGGGTATTAATTTCCGCCTCAAGTACATTTGATATAGCTGAAAGTTGGTACGTTCAATTTGTTATCTCTTCCATCTCTATCTCCTCTCATCTGAAGGAGGTTTTGAGATTACATCAACACACAGCTCAATGTTAAAATCATCATAAAATGTTTAGCGTAAATAGTTGTGATGATGAGAGGAGATAATGTTTGGGCAATAAATTCAAACCCATTGATTCTGTAACAGTTTTTAGATGAACTTCAGTCACCTCGTAATTTTTCAGGTGCTTCCTGCAGATGACGTAAAACAAGTATGTTTGAACGAGCACGTACGATTTACAAACAACACAAACCAAGCATGCATGCATAAATGCTTTGGGTCTTGGGTGCATTTGTTATAAAAGTTTGATAGGATACTATAGCACATAAGAAGACCCAAGAAACTTTTGATTATTTCCCTGGATTCTGGATCCATTTCCCCTCTGGATTCCAGCGAGTTGGTTCGTCTTACAATAAATCAACTGTCTTAAAAGCATTAAAAGCAAGTTGAAACATGATGCATTGTCTTTGAAGGACATTGATGATCCGAGAATTAAGCGTCGTATGTATCCAACTTGAGGTGAAAATGACAAAGTATCCGAAAAGTCGGTTCCAACATTCTTTCCCCCCATTTATCCATTGTCCCTTCCACTGTCCTGTCAATACTCCAAATAAACTACCATGAGCAGGTGGCCTAATGCATCTCGGTATATGTATGATCCACTTTCGCTCTCGGTGTCGCGGGGAAAATGTCTATCCCATCCCAGTTGACGTTGGAGATGTTTACGAAAAGTGTTGTAAAGCGCGAAGAAGGAGAAGAAGCATCGTTGAATATAGTGACAGAGAAAATGACCATTCGGGCAATGAGACATTAGCGAGTCATCGATCTTCAGAGATCAATCACTATGTACCGGGACGTTCTATTTCATTCTATAATAGAGTTGTTCATTCTCATTCAATGCTGCTGCAATGTGGAATATAGATGTTCAAGTTAGTATTACACGATCCTTTTGTATCTATGTCCTTCCCATTGGTTTTCGCCGCTACGATCCATCTGACTCTTCTTACTCCTTGTCCGTACCCATCGTCATCACATCGTCCACAAAAGTCCTGTGAAAAATGTCCATTCTAGAAAGTATCTTGAAACTTGCTTACTCCCTCAGCTTTTGACAGGTCTATCTCAATACGATAGTGATAGTCAATACGGAGACGCATTTACGGTTCATGTGTACATTTCACTGAAGCATTGAGCAAATTGGTATGTTGGTGGAATCTTTGAAGTCGCAGGAGTTGGCTATTTGACAATTTCCAGTAAGCAATTATACACCGGATTTTTAATTCATATCAATACACATGGTATGATCCGAATGCCAAGCATACCAACGTGACCGCGGATATATTTTTCATCCTGATTCTTGTAAACTCTGGAGGGTGCAGCAGCGAACTTAACTCATGTGTTGTCTCGAGTGCCTTTAAAAAATTGTCCATGAGACTGGGAGACATATATGAATGAAGTGACCTATGAAAGCGAAGTGGCAAACAAGGGACATTGGACATCTCAGCATTTTGCACGGAACCAAAGAGGACGAAAAAGAGCCGTAGTCCAAATGAACGTACGCGTACGACCAACAGCCTAGACTCACCAGCTTGTATTTTCTCTATAGTCTATCTCTATATGGTTTATATGACACGCAAGAGACCTTCGTCTGAAGATAAAGGACAAAGAGCAGTAGCTAAAACGATATATCTGGCCGAGTTGTTTTCCACTTTCCCTTCGGGAGAATATCCTTCTTTTCCCCCTATTGTCATCATGCCTTCGTCGTCTTCGACAACGCGCAGCATATGTGTGTTGGACTTAAAGTGTACAAGTCTTCCTTTGATGCATGAGATCGTTTTAAGTGGGAATCTTATGCTCTGCGATACAAATACACGAGTCGAAACGGAGATGACATTCGCATCTCACACACTATCAATAGCTTGATTAATTGATCTCGTCCCAAATGTATCTCGTGTATGTCCCCTCCTTTTTCCACTCACAGCTTTTTTCTCTCTCTCTCTCTTCTCTCTCGTCAGCATACCATTCTCACAGTCAAATCTTGGAATACTTAAGAAAAGATTCATGTGCACCACTCTGTATATTATGCGTGCATTGTGTGAACACATACATTATCCTGCTTTCTATATACAAATGATATATATATATTCAACATCACACAAGATTCTCTGGTCTGAAAACTACCTTTCACTTTCCCTCAAGATTGTTGAAGGTAAAAAGAGCTGTAGATGATTGGGAATTCCAGCTTCCAATACTGCCAGTACGAAAAGGCATTAAATCATTCTTGTTCCTTTCCCATGAGGGCACATGTCATGCTCAAATTAGCTTCGTCCGTATCATAGCCAAGAATCTACAACAGAGTTTTAAAGAACTCGTCACTCACTCTGGGTAGTGGGTGTATATGCGCCAGTCAAGTCAGGCTTTCGACAAATAAAGCCTACTTTTCTCTGTGGTACGCCAAAAAGTTATAAAATCTTCTTGTCATGCAAATGTTACCACAATATACGTTACGGTACCGACTTTATCCACAGTAACAGTAACCAATATCGGTAACCTGATTTGGTATAATGTTTGCGTGATTCGAATTTTAAGAGTGACCGGAGATGATACTTTACGAATTCAACTAATTACGAAATATTGCAATCTTTTCTCGAGGACAACATTAAACTCTCCGTGTTTAAATACAGTAGCAAAATGCGCATTCATTAATTGTGTCCACTGCTTAATTTTGATATCGGAACAGTCAACACATAAATATAATCTGCTGACAACGAATAAAATTGCATGTTAATCTCCGATTTTTTTTACAGGCAATAGAGATGCTTGGCTAGAGTGTGACTAAACATCAATGTGTGGTATAAATTACTGGCGTTTGATGAAACTCAGAAAACCGAAGCAAACTCTTGCTCCGAGGATGTTCATGTTCGAACCTCTCCTACTATTTGTATACGTACAAACGTTGCTGATCTAAGATCCGGATTTTCGGATAACTCATTTCGACAGTCTGGCGCCTTCGTTTTTATTCTTGGGTTCCTTTACTTCATGGTTCTTGCATCAGCTCATCCGTCCTTCTTTTTCTCCAAGAGAATTCTTTTACTTTTCTCAGGCTCTTTACTGGAAAGGAGCGAGAGACGAGAGAGAGAGAGATGAAGCTCCTTACATGGGATTTCTCATCTTCACAGACACTCACTCTCACTCAGTCAGTAAGCAGTGGAGAGTGGAGTGGAGCGGAGAGAAAGAAACATCAGTTTTGGATGAACAATATGTGAAAAAGGTTCCCTCTTTTGCCTTTTCCGTGTGCTTAAGGTTTTTTGAAGAGAACCAGTCTTGGCTTGGTTATTTCAAAATCTCATCGTGTGTCTTCTTTTTCCTTTTTCTCTTTGCCTTCCGCTCGTCCGTCCGTTCCGAACTACCCGCCTATCTCGGCATGAATCTTCTCCTTTTCCCTCAGACCAGATCCAGCGAGAGTCTCGAGAACACTGGTTTTGCTGCACTTTTCTCCTGTTTCACTTAAAGTCGTTGTCATTCCGTTACTCATTTTTGTCCAGCTCAGTTCACTTCATGAAACGTTACATTTTCTGCTCTTGGCACCCCTAAGATCTACACAAGAGGACATGCACAAGAGATATACTACACCAGATAGAGTCGTATAGTACGAAAGCGAAGGGAGTTTGAATCTGAGATGGAGAGAGAGAGAGAGAAAGCACTTTCTTCTTCTGCCGGAGAAAGGACTAACATCGTCAGCCAGATATGCAAGATTAATTACTCTCACTGAAAATGAAATTAGTCTGAGGACCATTTCGAAAAAATACTGGCGACGCATTTCATAGCATTAATAATGCTATATACACACTCTCTCTCTCACAATCAGTGAGAAGGGAAAATTGCTGAAGGGGTAAATTGCTCAATGCATGCTCTCTCCGTAATGGATGCTGGTCCGTAATCTGTACGTACGTACGTAGTTCCATTTATTCCTCCGACATCTTTTCCTATCCCTTCATTCATCCTTCCTGATCTGAAAGAATTATTGCAGAGCAATTTTTCATTTTTTTGGCAAATTACAGCCTTTCATGAATAAACACAAGACTGTATTATTAATTAATTATTCATACAGTTTTGAAAAGACTACAGCACAGTGTAACACTTGTAGTGTAAAATATAATTGCTCATTCGTCCACTCACACAAAATACATTGCAGATATGCAAAAAGTAGCGAAAGCTCATAATTCTGTAAATTTTTGTTATGTGTAATGACATTATATAGGTACACAACGTCTACTACACATGAATGGATGTTTCTATTCATTAATTTCCAAACTGCACTCCAAACTACTGATGACAAAACATGCCAAAACATCGGACATGAATTTATGATGTCAGAAATGTCATATTCTCAATGATTCAACTGCTCTGTTCTCTCCTCCTTTTTTGCAAGTTTTCCTCCGACATCCTGATCAAATAATCTCTTCTGCTCAGAAGTACACTTCGAGTGTAATATTTGCTTCCATTGATGTTGACATAATATGCAGCAGTTTGTAATTTACATTGAGATACACTTTCTGATGGAAGTAAACCATAAATGTTACACAAGGACCTGCGAAATCGCTACAATAACAATAAATGGTTGGAGTGTGTAATGCAATGATAGTCTTTGGCCTAGAAACAACATTAAATATTTTCAAGCCATTAGGCTCGTCCTCATGTGGTAGGCGATATAAATATTAAGCTTGAAATGCACATCATACTTTGCTGGTGACTATTTTCCTTCTATGATTTCTTTATGTCAGTTTTGTAGAATGCAAAAATATACAGACATCAGTTATTCCAGAAAAAGAGAAAAAGGAGAAGATGAAGATGTATCTGCTGACTTTTTATATTTCTTCACGAAAACCGCCCTTCCTTTGTGCATGCATACAAGACGAAAATGTTGAACGAAAGAAATGATAAATGTGCTCAAGAAATTGTGAAGATCTATCCAGATCCAGACAATATATACTTTACTTCAGCTCGTTTGGGGCATACTTCGTTTCGTTATACGTACTTCAACAAAAATTAGGAAATGCATGAATTTTGTTGTTTGTTGAACCAAATAACGTGCTTCTGCTTATTCATTCGTTGGGAACAAATTTGAAAATATACATATAAATATCTCTATGCTAGATATATATATATTCTGTATTATTATGTTATAATGGGAGAAAGCCGAGTTGCAATTGCAATGTGTGGTCTGGAAACGATAATAATTTGAGAACTCAAAAATGCATTGAATGTGGTTTGGAATTCATGGACGAACAGTTTCTCACAAAAAAGGCTTTATTATCATTGCGATAGCCTTCAGCAGTCATAAAATCTTAACAGCTGTCGTTTGTTGTCAACGTCGATTGATACCCTCTTTCTTTTGGCGATACGAGATCAGTGTCTGGTCTGACTTTATGCTGCATCCTGCAGTACGGCGAGAGACTAAATGCAATTGTTTTTATAACAAGAAATAGCGCTGTGAAAAAAAAGTTCGATGTGAAACAACATGGATCGGTCACTCTCGTGCATTTGGAACATTAGTTGCAATAAAAAGTGTGGAAGCAAAAAAGAAGTTCAATCGCCTTGTTTTTCTTTTGCGATGAAGGAAAAATTAACGGGAATATTCCAAGAAGACAAATTTCATCCAACTTATATTGCGTTTGACATGCAATTTTTGTCAAGTAATCATTTATCAAATATTTTCATATCACATTTTGTTCCTCTCATCATCCTCATCACATCATCATCAACTTCCAACTTTTTTCGTGTAGAAACTGTCATGAAACCTAACAAGATTTTCATGAATATGTACATACATGCACATGCACATGTACGCACACAAGACAATCTTCTTATCTGCCGGTCTTGGAAAGATGAGAATCTTAAAGGAGCTGAAATGAGGGACGCGATGTTAGATCAGTGAGACCAAACCAAAATAACATATTTCCGGTCATCACGTGCCCACACTTATCCCCGCTTCGGTGGTTCTGTATTGTCGTCTTCTTTGTGTACTCAAAAACATAATATTTCTCTGATTACTGGTGAACAAAAAAAGCTGTAGTGTACAGTGTACGAGTAGATGTGTGTTGATGGGGAAGAAGCACACTTGTGTGTGTGTCTCTCTCTCGACGTAATGAAGGAAAACATGATGACAATGATTATTATCTTGATTATCATTATAGAGCACACAAAGTTGTTTTTGAATCTGGGCATATTCACGGAAAAATCCTCTTCAAATCACTCTCCGCTGATGATGACAAAACAGTCTCTCTTTGTTCGAGACTCTACAGCGTGTCTTTAATGTTGTGCCGGTAATTTTTATTATTTCTCCTTCGAGTTATGGCCACTTCGACTTCAGAAGGCATAGATATTACTGCTGAGGGCAGGCAAACACAAAAGTGTCTGATATACAAAATCAAGTCAACCTAAAAGCTAAGTTTCAAAATGCTTTGAGCAGTGATTTATTTTTAATACAAGAAGCCGATCTTCCCTGTAGAGCAACAAGCCTTAAGAGTAGTATAGTAGCCTTTTTGATATACATTTACCTCCTGTATCCAATCCGACGGTGAATCTATTGGTAATACCGAATCCAAACACACATGGTTTCATGAGTGATGAGCCGCATCCCGTTTTTTTAGTTTAAGAAAAGAGGATCATTCATAAGTTCTTTTCGCCATGTCTTATATGTACCACAAGATCCATTCCTTCAGAAGAACTGATCAGGGTGGGAATGTATATATGTACGTTATTTGAAGGTAGGCATATGAATTTGAATGATACCTTTTCCTATCATAATCTTCTCTTGGATACGGATAGATTCATGGTTAGTGGGGAAGAAAATTGAGAGCGGCATGCTAGCGGCGTAATGGGGTTTAGTTAGAAGCTCATCTCTCCTTGTTCTTTTCATCATAGTTCTCCTCGGCAGTGTTGTTGTGCCTCATTTCGTAGCACAGCACAAAACCCACATGCAGAGTTATTGTTTTCCTCTTTGTTCGGTTGGAGACTCCTCTCTGAGCCTGAGAAAATATGTTGGTGAAGTTGGTGTCAACTTGATTTTGAATCATTAATAGACTTTTTAAAACCGATTAGATATGTAGTTTGCGGACTTGGTCTGTTTCTACCTTAAAAATATGATCAAGTTTTGTGTTGCATGTAAACAAGTGTGGAATTTGTTTATAACGCTGGTCTGACACTTGGAAATGTAGCGCTTTTCGAATCGTGATTGTTGATTGCAAAGGACAACGGAAAATTTTGAAATCTGCAACGTTGTTGCATGTAATGCGTAGAGATAGATGCATGTTAGTTCTCTAAATTCGTGGAGACCACATGATTTAAATGAAATTACAAATAGACCGAGTATTCTCGCATGCAAGAAAAGTATATGTCCAAAAGATGTATTTTTTCTTGAAAAATGATGATAACGATGTGATCACTCAGCAAGCATGTACGTGTTCGCGCAGAAGGGTCTTTGTTGACTGTACTCACGTTCTCACGTCTTCCACCTGAACTCATCAAGGAACGATGTTTCATGCACATTATAGTGTGCTTCTCTCTCTCTCTCTCTCTCTCTCTCTCTCTCTCTCTCTGAGCCCATTTCAGGGGCTACTTTTTCTTGCCTCAAATAGGGTCTTTAAAAATTGCATTAATATCATCATTTTTGTTGTGCTATGGCTGATGAGTTGGCAAAAATTCCCTTGCTCACGCAAACTTTCTTGTCGTGTTTCCGTATTTTGACTAAAAAATCGAAAAAATTTCTCA
Source organism: Heteromurus nitidus (assembly GCA_034687055.1). NCBI lineage: Eukaryota > Metazoa > Arthropoda > Collembola > Entomobryomorpha > Entomobryidae > Heteromurus > Heteromurus nitidus. Next base: position 10,794 of record JAQFZW010000039.1, on the reverse strand, counting down.
AGCAATTTAATTCTCATAATTTTTCCCTACACTTTTCATACTTCACCTGGTAAAACCATGCAATTGAATGTCGTCCTCTATGAGCATCGAATAAATGTTCGAAACTACTTATACGCAGACATGCATGCTGGTATTTATGTGTAGATATGTGTGTTGTGTGTGTGTGTGTGTGGAAAAGTTCCGCAATTGTCAGTCTGTTTGAGTTCATTAAACGCTCTTCGCTCGCTTACTCACTCGCCATCATCAGATGTGGTGATAACTGTGTGATGATAAGGGATCTATATATGAACATGCGTTCCTTGCATCCATCTGTCTCTATTGAGCTATTACTCACTCTCTCGCTGTCAGTCAGGTCCCGGGTTGATACTACGCTACCATCTTGTCTTCTCTCAGGACAAAGTTAATAAAGTGCTGTTTTGAAACTTAGACCGTGGGAAAGCTGTGGATAGCTCATATTAATCATATTTTTACACCAAGTGCTCCAACTGCCAATGAGCGAGAGAAAAGTGCCACTGCCAACTATAACTGTGCAAATTGAATTTATATCCTATTTTTTGTATAATTTATCACAAGTACTATATGATGTGGTGAGCTAATATAAGTAGAAACCATATCAGAGAGAAACGTGGTCGTCCGCTTCTTCCACAAAAAACCATACTTTTAGAAGAAACACACTTTACATGAATTGCATGCAATGACACTCATATATAGCCAGTGTACTGGTTTGGTATATGGATTCAAAAAAAATATTTATGTGATGTATTAGGGGCGAGCTTGGGACACCCTCTCGTGGCATGGCTCTGAGCAAGGAATTAATGGGTTTACTGATAGATTTATACTTCAATAACCATTACGCATGTCAGCAGTCAATATAACAAGTGCAAGTGGAAATTTGTTTGCTCTTCCTTCCAGAGCGCCTGAGACATATGAAAAATCCTCTGTGCTGACTGAGCAAATCTTGTATTTCAGTGTCACATTTTATTTAAGATTGAATTGAGCATAAAAAGTAATCGTGTACAACCTTTTTTTAAACTTTACACAAAATCATGGGACTATAAACATGAAGAAAGATTCTTAAATTGAGGGAAATAAACATACGGCCATTGTCACTAAAAAAGTATCAACTCGCATATATCTACTAATGATTGTCTTACCAATATTCGGACACTTCTATTAATAAACAATTGTTTGTCACATCATCTGTCACGAGAAGGAATTAGAGTGAGAGAGCTCGTTTATTATCGCACTATGCACAGTATGGTTTTCTCCCAACCGAGGGAAACTATCGGAATTCGACAGTAGAAGAAACATTAAATTTTGAAATAGATTCACGGCTGGGTTCATGTGTTGATTGTGTAAATTCCGTATTTATACGAGATTAGCATCAATGCTAAATGAATCAGTGTGGAGAAAGAGAGAAAAGAAAAAGGATGAGGAAGTCGAGAATTTTGCCTTTCTGGCCTAGATTTTTGCCCTATCCAAATTGTAAGGCTACGATGATAATGGAGCGTAGATGCTGAAAAATAAATCCGAATTGCAGAAGACATTATCAATAATTGAGTCAGATTAAACGAACTGCATGTCTATAGTCAATATGAGGAGACAGCTAAAGAGCATCTCATGCACTATACTACTACGACTCATGTATATAGCATCAGTATTGTCTTCGTATTATGCACACACAAATCCACATTTCGCTGGTGAGGAGTGAAAGATGGATTGGAAATTCGACCAGATCCGACAGTTGATATTTTGGCTTGCATCAACTTTTCTTTCCCTCTCTTCTCGCCGACTTGACTTGTGAACAAGACACGTTACTTTAAAACAACAAATATATTATTCACACAGGACTATTTGAGAGAGATTTTTTGAGTATTTAACTCATGTCATCCCATGGGATGCGATATGGCATATAGTACATAATAATGATAGCCGGGGTAAAAGGCAGAGAGATTGCATTCCGTGATCCTGAACGCACAGGTGAATCTCATCTCATCTGCTGCTGCTGCTGCTGCACATTTTCAAAACGTTTTAGTAAGTAATAATTATCACAAGAGCGATACATTATTGTTGAGGCGTCATTATGACTATTATTACTGCGAACCTGGTCGACCCAGAGCAATTTTCATCTGCTCAACTTCATGAAGGAATGTGGAGCAGCAGAGTGTGTATACTCTTTTCCCAAATTTAAGTTGTCGAATACCATCATGCTTTATTGCAATTGTGTGTTTGTACACACTTTTATTGGCTTCTTCTCTTAACGCATTTCACTTGTAGTGTGTGTAGCGATATGCAATAAATATGTATGCTTATTGCTATCATATAATGGCACGTTGTACAAGTGAAGTTGAAGTAGCAGAGCCTAATCCACCACAACATTGCAATGAGCTCCGTGGCGCGATGTTTTCTTTTTTGGTTTCTAATGATGCTGAGAACAAAAGTTTCCGCAGGAGGAAAACAATATGCGAAAGACAAATAGAGTGTGCACCTCCAACACTACATACACACCCTGGCTTCAGTTTTCCCTCGCTTCACTCAAGGGAATTCTATCAGGGAAAATTCGTCATGGTACGTGAGCCAACAACCCAAATAAAAATATGGAATGACTTAATCCAACACCCAAAACAATGCAATAATGTCTCTTGAACATGCTAAACTATCATTAGCAAGATCCATAACACTTATCGCACACAGAGTGTACATTCCCGCACTTATACATATATCTCTGTACTACGGCAAACATTATTGTCAAAATGCCTCGACGGTTTCCTACTTTTCTTCTTTGTATTTTGCTTAAGGTATATTCGCAACCGAAAAGTAGATTTTTTTGGATGATCCTGAAAGTAATCTGTACCACACAGAAGAAAAGTGATTTAATCCCTTAATTTTCTTTCACAGTCATAAACATATCAAAAGCAATGTCACTAGTTACGTGTACAATATGCTTGTGTATATAAGTTTGCATACATATTACATATATCTTATGAGACCTTTGTGGTGTTCCATGCTTTCCTCAGGCATTTTGAAAATTTGGAACTAGTTGAGAGGTTTTTAGAGAAAAAATATACTCTCACGGGTAATTCACACGAGAAAATAAGCAGGTTATATCGACTACTTAAAAACCATGTTTAAAAGCATGGATAATTTGCGAAAAAGAACCACGAATTCAATTATTGCCAAAGCTGTTTTCGGGGTGACTTGAGACAGCGTTGATTGCCAACCTATAAGAAATGTATACAGTGTTCCGCATATTCTCTGATAAATTTCCTATATGATTTACCAAAATCGGTTCAAATACAAAGTTGATATTTGTCAGCAGAGTGGCGAATGAGCATAGGTCATAATTCCCGAAAATTGGGGAAAAGCCGCTCAGTTTCGGAATTGACAGGAACGATGAACATTGCAGATATATGTTTTTACCCGAAAGCGTGGCAACACTTCACATTATTAATCATCCACTTCTTTTTACCCGTTTTCCCTCGTGTTGCATGCTTGTACACAAGCGAAAGCAATATATGGGCAGATACGATACAAAATATTTTCATCCTATATTTTGTGGTTGGCTTATGCTAGAAGCTAGAATGTAATCTATGAAACCTGAAAATCCAGAATAAGTATCAGTTCATAGTTGGTAGGTAGGGACGGAGTACGGAGTCAACACTTTTTCTTGTTTCTTTTTCCTCTCCATTCGAGTCACTTAATTTGAGAGAGACAAACACAGCACTTACTTTAAGAAGCTACTGAAAATTTTTATGTATGTAGAATTGGCAATTTCCCAAAGATTCTCTGCCTTGTACAACTCTCTTAGTTACATGGTTGACATCTTTTCTCCCTTGCATGCCCTATCCCCTCTCTATCCCTATCCACTTCACTAGAAAATAGAGGAGATGAGAGCAGCTTTGGGAAGTCAACATGTAGTACACATAATTATTCTGTGTCCATAAATATACTTGAAGACGATGAGTACAACTCGCATTCATTCAATTAATGCTTCCCGCAGTATCAAACAAGCCAGCCCACATTAATGCACGCTAAATGCCGAAAATTGTTTGAGATGCGAGGAATTACAATTGTCTTGTCTCCCAGAAAGTGTATCACATTGCTCGGAGAAAAGTTGAGGTTTCTTCAGTAATATAACCGAACCATAAAAATATCTACGTTGTGCAACCCCAAATCATAGGTTTTTGGGGACAATTCAAGTGTGACAATTTTCTGTAAAATTAATTTAAAATGTTACAAATTTTTCATGCACAAAGGTTGGAACATTTTGTTGGAGATTTGTTGGGGATTTCTCATCTCAAGTATTACTGGCGAAAGGTGTAATAGCGTAAATGTTTGGAAAGCTGGTATAATCATTTTGCACGGATTCGTGCAATGAGATCATCGTCCTTACTCCAAACAAACACGATTTCACTATCTTCTTTTTTCCGAGAAACTGGCAAATTCACATTTGATATATATCCCGAATGCAGAAACGAGGCAACTCTACGGGGGAGTTTCATCTTTGTCATTACATCATCAGAAGATCATCAGTATTATCATCTCATGATGTCTCAACTTCTCTGCCTTTGGGAAGTGGGAGAGAGCAGAGGATGAGAATGTAATGTGGATGAGCTACACAACACATGTACACGTGCATCTATCCAGGCGGCGAGCAAAGATCATGGAATGAGGAGAGACGCGCGGAGGAGAAAGACGAGGGAAATGAACGAGGAAAGGGCATCATTCTTCTCTTGTGCTTGTCTTCCGTCTGCTTCTCCACTGTCTGTCTCTTACTTTTGCTCCTCTCTCCTCCTTGAGTTGATCGGTCGGTGGACTTGGAGACTTGCTTTCCAGGCTAAGCTTCATAATAGCGCACCAACCACCTCAATAATACAGAATTCACACAGGAATGATATATGTTATATGGCAATCAGGCAGAAGGAACTAACACCAAAAGTCCATATAGAGAACATGGCCAAAGTCAAGTAATGAGACCGCACTGTGCTCTCTCCCTCTCCCAATATACAGATTCGAGAAGTAGAGGAAAGGACGGCGAAAGAAAAGGGAAAGAAGAAGAAGCTTCTCACAAACTATCCCCTAAACAAGGAAAAGAAAAGAGCAAAGATTAGGCGGAGTCCCTAACATCTATCTATCTTCGTCAGCTGCAACGCTACATCTCCTCTGCTCATCTTTCCGTCCATCCTCATCCGAAAAGATTTAGTCGACTTGATATTAAGGAAAATTTCTTTTCTACTTTTCGCCTCTTCCTCATCTGCTGGCATGTATAAAAAATGTCTGGGAAATGTTCCCTATCATTTGCCCATTTTCAGCCAATACAATATATTTATATCCCTTCTGAACTTAAAGATAATAAACACTTTTGCTTAAGCACATACTCAGTCATACATACATTAAATCCCTGAACAAGCGTACTTCTTGGAATATATGCAGTAGCATCGATTAATACCGGAGGAGCTGCAAGCATCGCCAAACTTTTCTCTCAATGTTCTTCTCACACTTCTCTTGGGGCAGAGAGAGGAGAAAAGCTCTTAATTTCCGCTTAGCAGAGGACTGCCGCTGCCACTAGTAGACACACTTGTGTACATGATACTAATTAATTAATTTTTTGGCCAATTAACCTCGAAGATGACAAGTGTGTGTGTGTGTCGTTCCACGAACATCTATGATAATGATTATGGACCGCTTCCAACTTCATCAATTATGAAATGAAAGAGTCGTTTTTGTCGCCCACTTGGGAGGCATGTAAAACATGTAATCGATATGCTTGTGCAGAAAATTTAAGATGTGATGATAAAAACCAAGTATCGCATCGCATGCAAACAAATTAGTTGTTAATATGATAAAGACAATAAATGTATGTACGTAGGTATTTATGAACTCATAATTTTTTGTATTTTATACATCAAGATTACCTCGACTCTACTAGATTTTTTTATGAGTTTGACTTCCCCTTCAGGGGTCGAAAGGTTCTATCCAAAAATTAAGTGGATAATGTCGAGGAGCAAAAAATGATCCGATTATTTCGTGATTTAAATCGACGATGCCTTTTATAACGAGCACAACACGCATACATACACACAGTCAACGAAGGGTAATTCAACGTTTAATTGCTGCCAACACTCTTGTCCACAATCGATTTTTACAGCCTTCCACCGCACCATCATCATCTCTGCCTTGTTTTCCGTGTTTACCCCACCTGATTTCGTAATTATCGCGAATGTAAAGTAATGGTCAAGGTATGAACTTCAAAATGGTATTCAATCAAACAATACAAGTCAAAGGCCATGGTCGTGGAGTTTTTTCTCTCCTTATAAATTCAGCGTATATTTTCGACTGAGATTGCGAATAAATGTACTCATTCCTTTATTTTGCAATAATAAAGTAATTCCAATTTCATATGAATCTCACCTCCAATGAAATGAATTAATCACATCACGTGGGAACTTGCAATCTAAGTCAGATATGATGGCTGTCAAAAGTTTTTTTAATTTTGTTTCAATTGCCACATTAGCTCATCATAATTTAGTCGTTCATAAGATTTAGAAATGAGGAACAACGTATGTATCGTATATGCACCTATATTATTGTGTCCACATCCACATTTTCTCAGAGAGTACCTTATTTGACTGAAAACACTTGATGTTTAAAAAAAATTCATTTTGAATTTGAAATTTGTGTAAGTCATCTCAAGGATGATCAAGGATTCAATGAGATTTGAGTAAATTAGTCTACGTCTGCTGGCGATGCAGCCAAGTTATGAATTTGGGAAAGAGAGGAGATTAGTACATGGGAAAAGGAGTAAATACGTTGTATCCAATTCTTTGTAACAAACTGGCTGACAGGCAATATATGAGGTTGGGATAATAATGTGGAATTTCTTTCCTTCTCAAATTCTCAAACCCAACCATTTTTAGTACAGCACACGCAACAGTGCTTGCTTGTACCTACTTCTGGTATTGGTCCCACAGAGCGAGAGAGAAGAGTCAGCAGTGCTGCGAATGAGCGAGATGGAGATGATTGATCATTTTGTCAGATAAAGGCCACGCTTGTTATTAAATATTTCTAGTGCTCTTTATGAGATTGCAATTAGGAAACTTTCTTTACAAGCTTCACTTTGGGATTCGATGTTTTTTTTGCATACGTGATTGCGGTGCGTGTTCCGTGTGCCAATGCCATATTATTATTGCGAATAGTGAGCCTATTAATATTTCTTGAGTCTGTGTTAGATTAAACTGTACACTCGTTTTCAGCCAGATTCAATATCATCCCAGTCAAGATTTTTCGCAGATGATGATGAACACATTTAATCAAAACTTATCAATGGATGCATCATACCTCTCTCCACTATTGCAATCTTTTGTAACCTTGAAAGTGTCTGAACGACAAATTGATTCAATTTTGACATGGGAAACAAAAACAAGTGGTAATTGTAAAAGCACTTAGAACAATGATGGTCGTGTTAATGGCTTGACTCTCTCAGGAAAACCAGGAAATGAATAGGATTTTTTTCTTAGTCATGTCTGCTTTGGTTACTTGAACGATCTGGCATTCATCATTTCGCTGTGGTCTGACTAAATTGAGTCAAGAAGACAATCAAGTCCTTATTATACTTTGTGAACTGTATTATAAAATATACTTTTATTGTTGGGGAGACAGGGCTGGAATGAAAGTTAATTACCATCAGTTAACAATTGAGGTTTTGACTTAGTTCAGTAATAACTCGTATCGAAAAATATTTTGCCAATGAAGTAGTGAATGTATCGCTTCGAAGCCTCTTACAAAGAAAGAAATACACGCACTTACATAAGCCATACCTCAGATAGGGCTTCAAAACTTAGAATAAACGGTACGGGCGAACGAAAATTTGTCAAAATCTATACGACCGCTGGTTAATTAGAAGGCCTTTATATTCATGAATAATTACTATTGTGGGCTAGATTAAAATTTGAAAAAGAGGAATAACTCTGTCCGTGTCTCCTGCAGAGTTTCAGAGGATTAAAGAAGGGAAAGGATTGGAGTAACCGCTCTTGAATTGTTAAGCTACATACCCATCTTACTATGGCACTGAATGGAACCTTTAAGATACATAATATACCCTGGAACCTTAAACCCCTCGCTGTAAAGATTCTTAATGAGTTTCAACCCATCATCGGTTTCACATATCTTTTCTTTTGTAACACACCGTATCAACAATGAGAGCTACATACTCTGTTTATTGCCGTTTATGCTCTATTCTAAGTTGAGCGTTTTCGTCTATCCGACAAGACGACCTCCCTCATTTCGTCCAATTACATTTGAACAAGTTTTATATGCGATATCATGTCTACGTCTTCCCTGAACTTATACTGCATGCAGCGTTTGGGGGGAAGTTGTTGTCTTTGATAGATTGCTTCTGAAAGCTGACTACGTTAAATAGACGAAAATAAAATATGGCCAATGCGACAAGAAAGGTCATGATGAGCACATATAAGCGATCACGTAAAACTTTCAAAGCATCATCTTTTCGTTTGTAACGAACTCGCTCAAGTTTTGAAAGTTTGAAATGCGTGGTGTAAATTTTTAGTATCTGATAAATTAAGAACAATGCAATGCAGAAGCGTTTGGATTTCATTAAATTCGTTGTATGTTCGTGCAAAACACATCATCATATGGCTGTGTGATAAACATTAAAACTCCTCAAAATCAACTATTTTTTCTAGTTTGGGAGAGATTACTGCAGATTACTAATTTCGAATGTCTCTTTTCGTCAACGGTGAGAAAATGAACCTTTGACCTGACACGCATTCTATATATGACTATGATATATTTTGTGGTGAGTGAGTACACATACTCACTTAATAACAATAAGGCGAGTAGTTACAACTTACAAGTAATAAACCACTCTCATGAATCAGTCCGTTCTTGACGAAACAATGAAATATGACAAGGACGAAAATTTATGCTCATATATCAACATCAGCCAACAAAGATGCAGGAAGGCAAGGCAAGGTGTAGTTTGAAATAATAAAATTGCTGCAAAAACTCGATATAAATGCCCCACGCAGCACATTCGTAAGTTTGGAAAATCGAGAGGAAGCAAGAAAGATATAACGTACGTAAATGATTATCAATAATACTCACGGCTGTCATTCATTTTAAATTGTGGGGATTTAATGTGGCGCTAATGTTGCATAGTCCAGTGCATATGACTCTTCATTGTTTCATTCATGCTCTCTTCCTAAAAAACGGGTTGAATCATGGCTTACATTGTTATTGCATTTTTTTTCTTTGCTGAGTAATTATGATAAAATATGGTACTCATGCATAAATATAGTATAATATGGCAGGTGGTGTATTACAAATATGGGAATATGCGTAGATCTAGTTTTTTCTTGATCAACAAATCCCACTGGAAATTCTTCCAAAAAATGGAAAAGTGAAATTGTGCTACTAAACGAGCTAAATGAAATGATTCCATGAAGTAAGTGAGTACAAAGCAAGAAAAACTTTTTTCTGAAAAAAATCATGTTGCATTAAGTCTAATTGCACAATACCCAGCACACCAGCTCAGCATCAGCAGCTCTCGAGAAACCAACACCGCCATCAGCGAGCGTTGAAAAACTCTTGAGATTTTTCCCAGTGTATATTATTAAAAATTTTAAGCAGATGTTAACGATTATGATGATGATGTCCAATATACGTGTCTTTGTTAAGTGCTCTCGCAACCGCAGCAGGCATTCGTACATAGAGGAACTCTCATAGTCAAACTCTTTAGCTTATCAATGTCAAAAGAGAAAGAAAAAATGTTAAAATTCAATATTATACTTGTGAATATAAAAGGTATTTCTAGCATGTTTCTTCTGAGTTATGAGCAATGTGTGTGTTTCTTTTTGATATCAGAAGCGCCACAGTCTATTTTACTCATGTTCATAATAGTAATATCAGGTGTGCCTACCTGTTTGCATGTCAAATCAAATACATTATATTTCCCAAGAACTTCTAGTGCAGTAGCAGTAAAGTAAACTAAAGGCATTGTGGGCTTTTTTGAAAGAGAAAAAAAAACTTATTATTAATAATGAAAACACACTTGAAAGTTTTCAATGTGTGCTACTCTCTTAGCAAGGTGCTCCAGGAGGCAGATCCCATTTGTTGTGGATTTTAATAAGAGTTGAGAGAGAGCCTAATTAAATATGTAAGTCATGTGCTCCTCATCCCACTGATGGACTGGTCGTCAGCTAAAGCTACCTTAAACGCTGCTAAAAGGGGCTCAAGCAAAACTTGAAAAGTTGGGAAAATACGAGAGAGATGAAAGAGTCAAGCGAGGGGAAAAATGAAGAAGATTGATCTCAAATTTGTAAGTCCGGTTGTAAGATTGAATAAAATGAGCATGCTCAAGCATCAAAAAATGAATTCATACATTGTTTGAGTTGTTTGAGTTTTGGAATGTGTTAAAGCAGCCAGACAAATGGACGAACTACTGACGTGCCAATAGGTCGCCATGTTGGGCTAGTGAAACTCTATAAACGCTTACTTACATACGTACGTGGCGGTTACACAGACAAAGTATTTTTTTGCTTTGTTTTTTTCCTTTTCACATTATTTTGCAAGCTTACAGAAGTCATCGTTTTGTACAAAACTCGCTTAAAAGAGATAGTGATAATTATTTTGGAATTGATGCAGAGGAATAATATGCAGGTTTCGAGTAGTGGAGTGGGCATGGGCATATAGTATATATAAAAGAAATTAAAAAATTATAGAAGTAAAGTATCGAGGGTTTCAACGTTGAGAATCGCAGGTTGTTTGTTCATTTTC